>ML777885.1:42180-123694 GCA_009831015.1 Picea engelmannii
TTCATTCATCTTTAGTTGTTCAAATTTCAATCTGTATGTTTGAAGTTTGGCACCTTTTACTTTCTCATTTCCTTCATAACTATTAATAAGTTTATCCCACATTGCTTTGGCAGTATCAAGATGCATCACCTTTACAAACTCAGTTTCAATAAGTCCATTCAAGATAACATTCATCCCCTTAGCATTAAAACTAAACTCTAACTATCATCCTTGTTGGCTAGCACAACAGGCTTTGTATATTCAGTCTCTACTACATCCCAAACATCATCACCTAAGGCCATTAAATATGTTCTCATTCTAATATTTCAGAAGGCAAAATTTGTTCCATCAAACAGAGGGGCCTAGAGGTTGAAGTCCCTTCATGACTTGTCATGTTTAAGCTTACAGATCTACCTTTAAATAAAAGGAACCTGCTCTGATACCAATTGTTGAAAATACTAAAAAAACTGAGGGGGGGGGTGGTGAATCAGTTGTTTATGAGCTTAAACAATTTTATACCTTTTAAATATCATTAATCTTCCTTCAAGTGATCATCAACAATATACATCATATCGACAGTAAAAGTAAAGACCATCAGTCACACATAAAGTACACAGAGACAGATTTTCATGAGGAAACCCATAAAGGGAGAAAACCTCTTCTTCTTCGAAATGATAGGCTGTCTTTTTCAATTCTGTACAGCATTTACAATTGAGCACCAACTCAATGTGAGGCTGCTACCTCTGTTTTACAAGCTGCAACTTGCTTGAGAGCACCAACTCTCTGGTTTCTCTAGCACCCACTAGAAGGAAGCACCAACTCCCTGAATATTCCAGCACCAACTGGATGGAAGCACCAACTTCCTAAATGTTCCAGCACCAACTGGATGGAAGCACCAACTTCCCGTTACACAAGCTCCAACCTGTATAACAGAGAACACTTGTTCTCCCTAGCACCACCCTGCCACCCTTGTTTCTCTGGCTACAACCAGATGGAAGCTACAACTTCCTGTGCTCAAGCTCCCACTTGAACCTCTGAGGACAAAGGTCCTCCCAAGCACCTCCCAACCTCCCTAAAATATAAATGGATAAATAAACATTCAACTTTTACAGATAAATCAGTTCTTACCAATCTTTCTTTGTTCTGTAAATCTGGTCTTTTGCACACTGTTCAACTGCTCTTCTCTTCCTATCTCTGTTCAATAGGTATACTCTGCATCAACTCATGCTCTCATTCTTCTCTTCTTCAAATCATTATGTTATTCTATTCTGCATTTCATCTCACACTTCACATATGCTCAATCTCCTCCTGCGCATGCCCTTCTTCTCTATTCTTACAATTTCATTCTTTTTCACTTACAGAACGACCGCACCGACACAGTCTGTTTCATCTTCTTTTATACACACGAACATGACAGTTCAACTTCCCAACTCCTTAGGAAAAATGACAACAACTGTCTAAGCAACTGAAATGCCAACTGATTGGCAATCATGAGTCCATTTCACTAACGAATTTGTAACTGAAAAGTTAATCTGTGAGAAAGAACAGTAACCCTACGATTACATTCAAGTTTTATCCGCACCGTTGGATGACCTTTATTATTCTTGCCTTTTTAAATTGGATTTCGGCATTTCGGCATTCCTGTGCCCAAGTGTCTCGACACTTCATGTCGCGATCTCCGGAACTTTGAAATGGAGCTTATCTGGACTAAATCCTTCTCTTCCTGTGACCAAGGGCTGTGACCACAACCTTATGTTTCTTTTCCTCTTGATATCGCGATTCGCGAAACTCCGACACGAGCTATAATCAACGGTCTAGATTCATTCTCGATTCAATGGCTGTGATTGAATCGCGATATCGCATATCGCGAAATTGGGATTCTTGTTGCATTTGTTTCTTTTCCTTTTGAATTCGCGATTCACGAAACTCCGATAAGGATTTGGATGAATGGTCTAGATATGATATTGACTCAATGGCTGTGATTGAATCGCCATATCGCATATCGTGATTTCGGCATTCTTGTTGTCAAGTGTTTTTGTCACTTCAAAGTCCCGATTCATGAAACTCCATGAAGAAAATCAACGGTCCAGATCACTTCTTAACTTAACGACTGCGATTAAATCACGAATTCGCATATCACGATTTCGGGGTTCCTACTGTATTGTTTCTTTGATATATCCAACACGCGATCCTCGAAACTCTGATATTGACTAGAATTAACAGTGCAGATCAAAGCTTGATCTGACGGCTCAGATTTCATCACAATTTTTCATATTGTGATTACACCCGCTTCTCCTTGCACTTTAAAGACTGTGCAGGTTCACCTCGATCCAACGGTGATCGGACTTTACGCTTGGATCTGATGACTGAGATCTGTCTCCCTCTTCAATGATCAAAGATTCTTCTTCTCAAGAGATTCTTCTCAAACTTTCGCTCATTTGCTGCCTTCGATCATTCGCTGCTTTCGATCATTCACCTTTCTGAACTTATCTTCTGTTTTCCTGTCGATTACAAACTTGTTGTTCTCATGTCATCTTCATTGTTGCCATCAATGACAAGCATTCGTTGTCTGTTAACTGTCTGTTAAATATTTTCCAACAATTATCTGTACATTCTTTCTGTACTTATGCCATTCGCTCTTCCTGTACTTATGCCATTCGTTGTCTGTTAAATATTTGCCAACAACCCTGCTCGATGAGGAGTGGTATCTCGAAATTGCGAGGCGAGGTGGGAGCTAGTTGTTCTTTGGATTAGTGTGTGTGGCCCCTTTGTGGCTCAGGGGTCTAAGGGGGAAGAAGAGTACCCGTAGCAATGGCTGGGAGGTATCGGTGAAGTCACATCGGTCAGCGAGCGAGAGCGAGATGCGTGGAACAATGACTTGGAGCGAGCGACTTGGGCTATGATACACATGCGTTTATTCTGTAGGGTAGATTACTATTGACTTTACACTTTCATTTTTGTAATTTTAGTTGTGTAAAGAAAGTGTTTGACTTATCATTTTAATTGAGAACTTAATTTCCCCATAGCTTTAAGATTGTTGCTTGACTTGATTCCGTTGGAAATCGATTCCTAAATGTTGTGATTGTCCTATTGGTTTTATTGATTTGTTGTGAAGAGTTGTGCATTTTACTTCATCCTCATCCTTAGATCATCAGTCCATGCTCGAGCAGTTGGCCAAGAGCTGGATCGACAATCGTCACTTCGGTGTTAATAGACCTATAAATCCTAATGCCCTACTTTTATATGCGTGGATGATGGGCAAAGGATGTTTTTCCCAGTTGTCTACCCCTGTTGATTGATTCATGGCTGAGCATTTGGTCTTGCTCTTCCTTGTGTTTGATTTTCCTTCCTTGATTGATTCATTTTCGAACGGATATCCTCTGCGTTGATCTCTGCGTTGCAATGAGTTCAACATTTATTACACCTATGCATTTGACCTCTAGGTTTTCTTGGGATTTGCTTTGGTTATGTCATCTCTACGTTCTAAATGATCCCGACGTTGATCATTGTGTTTCATTAATCTCTGCGTTTTCAATACATTCAACCACGAGTTTTCCTTTGCAAATTATTACATTTCATTGGCAATTTACTCGACGTTTGTTCCTCCACGAATTGTTTATCTGAGTCAACTAAATTCGACAATGTTCTTTCCACAACATAGTTACACATTTACTTGAATGCATTTTAATTCTTTTTCTCTGTGTTTTAATTTCTTAAACTGATTATCTCTGTGCTTTAAAGATACATCTTCGTGTTTTTTTTGTTGTTGATAAAATTGTTGTGTTGGAGAGGTAAAACGTCCTTGTGTTGTGATTCATAACATATCTGCAATTAATGTGATTTTTTCTCTACATTTGATTACTTCTTACCCAATGATTCAGTTTTATTGAAGAGTTGTCTATTAAATGATTGCTGTGTATTTTTTTTTTCAAAACGATTTGCTGTGTATTCTAAATTTTATTTAAATGAATGGCTATATAATCTCCTTTATTTAAGAGTTTTTAAATGGTTGTTGTATAACACACTTGTTGTACATGTTTGTTGATTAACAATTCAATGCGTAACTTTTCCTATTAAAAAGGGGAGTGTTGTATAATGATAGCAGTTGGTCGAAAACTCCTTAAACATTTTTAAATGGTTGTTGTATATCATTTTTATAACAACTAGATGGATAACACCCTTCCTTAAATGACTTGTTGTGCATAAATCTCCTCCATCTTATCTCACACATGTTTTCTCAGTACGTGTAGTATCCAGGTGTGGCACTGCCAGTCGAGCTAGTTGTTCGTATTGGCTTGCAACTTCATCTATTACCACAGATTCTACTACTGTTGAATTTCATTTACTGTTACACCGATTTTTAATGCCTCGAAATTTAATTATTACTCCACCGGAATTTTATTGATAATTGACTTCCTCGTGGTTGTTGCACTATTAGTTAACTCAGATATTTGTTCCTGAATACACTCGTAAATTTGATTGCAATTAAAAGAATGTTTTACTCTCATAGCTATTTCGGCCAGATTTGTGTTTGCACCTAAATGGTATATAAAGATAGGTGGACAATCTTTAGACCCTTATTTCTTGCTTGCCAATGTCTTCCTCACTGCCATTACTTCCAGGATAAGTTATTGTGAATCGCTCTAATTCAAGCAATCCTTCTTTTAATAATAAAGTGTAAACAACATCTCGAGTGGACAGATAGAACAATACCATACCCTTATGATTTAATTTCAATTTACAGATTTGTAACTAATGTCATTTTCATAACTAGATTGCATATTTCTATTTAAAGATTCCTAAATGTTTTCAGTTCTCATTTAAAAAGCATTTGAAAAGATGCTTAGGATTTTCGCAACCCTTATCATCATTTGAATTTCTACACCACTGTGTTTTATCTTGGTCGATAGATCATATGTTTATATTGCACAGTTGAATGAGGGTTGCAAGTTATGAAAAGCTAAATCAGGTTGCAGAGGTTGTATTGGTTAATGCCTTAGTTGATAGGGAAGCACTGTTATTTTAGATAATATTTTATTATTGTTAAACGATAATTTATTTGTTTTAGGATGCTTTGTTGCTTTCATATTTTTTCTAAGATTGATTTAAAAAAAAATAGAAGGTAAGGAAGATATGGATTATGGTTGATATCAACCTGGAAAATTTAAAGTAGTTGAATTATGGGTCAATAAACAATTTTGAATGGAAGGGTGAAGGATACCCTAAGACGTTTTAATTTGTACAGTAAATTATGATTGGTTACATCAGTTAATCCCTATGAGAGATGTGATATCATTGGGTTATAGGTGATTATGTTAGGGTATTGATATGTGTCATATGCTTTGGGTTGGAATTTTAATGGCAGATGGTCATCTGTTGTTAGACCTCAGGTGACTTCCTTGTAAGAAACAATAAGGCTATCTGGTTCTTTGCACAAATTAAGATGTATCGAACATAGTTATCCTACTTCATTTCTAGTTGGTTGGTTGAGTGCTTCGTTATCATTTTTGTCTATTGTATGAAAGTTAAGTTTGTATTTTTAGCGTTTGGTTCATGTCACGACTGAAGGTTTGCTTTGGTTTATGTTGCGCCTTAGTTACAATCGTGCTCGTCGCCATGTGGTAATATGATTCCTTATGATTGGGTCATTCCACACATGACTGGTAAGGGCTCTCATTGACTAAGACTTGGGTCTTGTGATTCCTGATGATGACAGTCGCTACTGTAATTGATGTTGGTACTTGGTTCTGTAACACCTGTTTGTGATTGGTGTCACTCATCATAAATGGTTCTAGTTACTGGTCGTCGAAGTTGTTGTGATAGGATTGTTGATGTTTCCCTTTAGCTTGTAGGTGTTGTCTTTCTTGTGTCGATGGGGTAGCCATCTTATTGGTATAATTTATTATCGCATGTTTCGTCAGGTTATGGGGTTCAACAATTTTCGTCATTTCTTTCTTACCTAAAAACAAAAAAAATTGTACTTTTTGTTTTTATTGCAGTCATAACGATTGTGGTCATTACATATGGTATCAGAGTGGGTTCAACCCTGCGACTATGGATCGCCAGGCTTTCCACTGCAGTAAACCCTTGAGTATTAACCCAACGCTAATTAAAAAAATTAACTTGTCCATTTGGTGATCTCGATTAGAGGACGCCATAGAGTTTTGTGGCATGGTTCCATGGAAGGAGATACGACACCTCCAAAAGTACCCGCATCCTAGGGGTCTAACCCCCAGGGGGACAAGCAGGTTCTCAGGCAGGATAAGATAGCGATGGGTGATGTGGTTGGGCTGATGAGGTCTTTTCAGCGAATGTTTGAGTCACCGATTATCCATTTGGACAGAGATGAGGCCAGGGTTTCGACACCCCCTGAGGGTCCACCGCACACTCTAGTTGGTATTGGTAGCATTCACCGCAAACTTGAGAAGGTCCAATTTATCGATTTCTTTGGTGCCCTAGATGACGTAGCTATCGAGGCATGGTTGGAGAATATGGAGATGTGCTTTTCACTTCGCGACTATACCTCCAACATGAAGGTCCGCATGGCGTTCTTTCAACTCAAGGGGAGTGCTCTTCTATGGTGGAAGACGTTCCTTCCCCAATTGAACATGGTCATCAAAGATGTGTCATGGGAACTATTTCAAGAGCGGTTCGAGGATAGGTAGCTTTCTGAGGAATTCAATGAGCGTCAACTCAACGATCTCAACGCCTTGCGATAGGGCGGTCGTATGGTGCTAAGTATTAGGACCGTTTTTGGGGCTACTTCGGTGTGCTCCGCACCAATTTACAGAGAAGCTTAAGGTCAACATGTTTGTGTTTGGACTTAATATTATCTTTCATCTTCTACTTCAAGTACCAGGAATACTGGACCGAAGAAAGTGTGTTGGAATGTGGGGAGCCACATTACCAGCGTGACTACCCAGTGGAGAGGACTAGAGCAACTGGATTATCCGAACCCACTAATGTGGGAGATTTTGGAAAGGCCCATCAGATTCATGCAGCAGAGAATAACCGCCAGGAAGAGAACTAGTAGACTATGCTTGAGACATCAGGTACCATCTCTGACCAGACCCTTAATTTTTTGATAGATCTCGGTGCTATCGAGAGTTTTATTTTTGGTGCAATGCTAAAAAGGATTAAGGTAAAGGAAATTGAACATGATGAGTTTATATTTGTAGAGATGGTTTCGAGAGCCAAACATAAGGTTGGAGGTAAGGTTACACGATGTACCCTTAACTTGGGAGAGTATGTCACCAAGGCCAACTTGTACGTCATGATCTTAGGATCTTATGATGTCGTGATCAGTATGGACTGGTTGGAGTCACATGAGGCGATACTCAACTATAAGATGAAATAGTTGATCTTGGTTGATAATGAGGGATAGAGACGCGTGATTGTAGGTCAGAACCGAGGAGTTTCCATGAGTTTTATCTCTTCATGAGTAGTTACGAAAGAGCATGCATAAGGGATGTAAGCTTTATGTGATCCTTGTGTTAAATGAGAAGGGAGTAACAGAAGGTATAGAACACCTTCCTGTGGTTAGAGAGTTTGCAGATGTCTTCCCAGAGGATTTACCTGGGATGCCACCAGAGAGGGAATTGGAGTTTACCATAGACGTGAAACCGGGGACTAAACTGATAGTGAGGAAACCTTATTGTATGTCGACCCCTGAGTTACATGAGTTGAGAATGCAACTGAAGTAATTGCTTGACCTGGGACTGATATGTCCAAGTGTTTCACTGTGGGGTGCGCCAGTTATCTTCATAAAAAAGAAGGATGGGTTGTGGAGGCTCTGCATTGACTACCGTCGATAGAACAAGGAAATGATCAAGAATCAATATCAATTGCCAAGGATTGATGATCTGTTCGATCAGATGAAGGGTGCGATGGTGTTTTCAAAGATCGATTTGCGATCAGGGTATCACCAGTTATGGATCAAGGAGGATGACATCCCTAAGACCACCTTTAAGATGATTTTTGGTCATTATGAGTTTATTGTTTTATCATTTGGACTGACAAATGTCCTAGAGGTATTTATGAGTTTGATGAACGGGGTGTTCTGCGAGTACTTTGACAAGTTCATCCAAGTATTCAATGAAGATATTTTGATTTACTCTCGGATGATGGAAGAGCATGACAAGCACTTGCGCTTGGTACTACAATGTATGAGAGAGAAAACATTGTATGGGAAATTTTTCAAATTCTTTTTTTATCAATCGAAGATTCACTACTTAGGGCATGTCATCTCCGATGAAGGTGTCATCATGGATCCAACAAAGGTCGAGGCTATTATGGAATGGCCTATGCCGACGAATGTACCGAAAGTGCATAGCTTCATGGGTTTAGTAGGATAATATCGATGCTTTTTCGAGGGATTTTCGAAGATAGGAAATCTGATCATGGAATTGCAGAAGAAGGACAAGAAGTTTGTTTGGACCGAGAAATGCATGGAAGCATTTCGAAGGCTCAAGAGATGTTGAAAAAAATACCGATACTAAAGGTCCTTGACATGGATGCAGACTTATTGGTATTCACTGACACTTCCAAGGAAGGATTAGGCGGAGTCTTGATGCAAGACGATTGAGTGATCACTTACATCTTGAGGAAACTAAGAAGGCATGCAAAGAACTATGCGGCGCATGATCTGGAGTTGTCATAAATTGGATATGACTTGAAGGTTTTGGGACCCTACCTTGTTGGATGAAAATTTGAACTAAAAACGAACCACAGTGGACTACAACACATCTTTACGCAAAGTGACATTAAAGCACGACAACGACATTGGTCAGAATTGTTTAGCAAGTACGATTTCAAGATTTCTTACATAAAAGGAATAGTGAACAGAGTGCCATCTGCATTGAGTTAGAGACCACACATATTTTCGATGTTGCGTCTTTAGATGAATTTATGTGAAAATATTCTAACTTTACATCGTGATTATGACTAGTACAAAGAGGTCGAGGATTTTATCAGAAAAAACACAATGATGGTACCAAGATTTGAAGGATTTACGTTTGACGACGACGGATTATTGAGGTTTAAAAATTGGATTTACGTACCACCAAATGATGATTTGAGGAGTTTGATCCTAAACGAGGCTCACAGAGCAGTGTACATGGCTCACCCGGAAATCAAGAAGATAAGGGTGGACCTTAAACCCTTATTCTTCTAGAAAGGAATGAAGGTAGACATAGTCAATTTTGTGGCCAGATGTCTAGAATGTCAGCAGGTGAAGGTTGAACATAAACATCCAGTAGGATTACTTCAGACACATGCTATTTGAGAATCGAAATGGGAGGTTATTTCAATGGATTTCATTGTTGATTTCCACTGACGACCTGGAGACACAACTCGATTTTTGTGGTAGTCGACACTCTGACGAAGAGTGCTCATTTTATTCTTGTGCCTACGATGTATCAGGCACCTAAAATAGCTAGATTATTCATCAGTGAGATTATGAGGCTACATGGAGTGCCTAAGAGGATTATATTTGATCGAGGATCGATGTTTACAGGATGATTTTGGACTAGTTTCCAAGAGGCCTTAGGAACCCAACTTAACTTTAGTACTGCGTATCACCCAAAGAATGATGGGTAGAATGAACGAACAAACCAAATCTTGGAAGATATGTTGCGCATGTACGTGATGGACCAACAAAAGCGTTGGGAAGAATTCTTGCCACTGGTATAATTCACTTATAACAACAATTACTAAGGCACCATTAATATGGTGCCTTTCAAGTTCCTTTATGGGCGACCATGTCGGATGCCTTTGAGTTGGGATCGGCTTGAGGATAGGGTCCTGATGGGACCAAAAGCAATCCAAGAAATGGAAGATCAAATGCAAACAATAAGATAAAGGATCAAAGAAGTTCATGATCGACAAAAGAGTTATGCCGATGCACACCGTGTCGACCATAGTTACGAAGTTAGTGATCGAGTCTTCTTGCGGGTAAAACCACATAAGAGTTCGATCAGGTTTGGAAAGGGAGATAAACTCTCTCCTAGGTTCATGGGACCTTTCTAGTTTGTGGAGAGGAAGGAGCCCGTGGCCTATTGACTAGCCTTGCCTGATTCTTTGAGGCGTATGCATGATGTTTTTCACATATCTATTTTGAGACATTATATTAGTGATCCTACACATGTTATTGACATGATTTCCTTGCAGGTATCAGACAAGGGGGGCGTTCATGGCTGAGCCGATTTGCATCCTCGATCATCGCATTTGACATCTACGACGTCGAATAGTAGATCAGGTCAAGGTCTAGTAGGACAACTATAGTCCACACTCAACGACCTGGGAGGACGCATATGATATACACCAACATTTTCCATTTTTGTTTGATAGATAGACTTATGACACTATGATACACATGATTTCAACACTTATATAATGTGAAACTTTGGGACAAAGTTTAGACCAAGAGGGGGTGTATGTAACATCTCTCTCTTGCGCTCACTAAGCACACTTATTTTTTGAGGACACTCTCTTGCAAGTGATCCAGATTATTATACAATTGGTCGTTGATTGTGATTATGATGCTTTATGGATGTGATTATATGTTATTTTGTTGTATTGACTTAGACAATTTCTATTGACTCGGTTCTCTTGAGAGTGTAGGATTTGGACCTCGATGATGTTGAGGCATCGATGAAACCCTTAGAATCTGGATCGAGTCAGGGAGTGGAATATTGGGGTTTGATTGTTGTATATATGACATATGTGCATCTCATTAGATGTTATGATTCTGGATTTTATTCTAACATGATTCATTGATGATGCATGCCGATGATAGCTTGCTGACCAGACTCACATGTGGAGTAGAGAGGTCATGAATGACTACCAGAGAAGTTGAGGGAGAGGTGTGGAAAACAAACCTACCACAACCTACTAGCACTCTCGTCGTGGCTTGAACTGTAGGTTAATGACTACCTAGTTTGAGAAGACCAATGATGCCATGAGGGCATATTACGACAGTCGCTCACGATGATTCTGAGGGGCATGCAATAAGGCAGGGGCCTTATTCCTTAGATTCTCTTAGTCTCCCACAAGATCACCCGGTGGAGTATTGACACCATCGGTTTTTGATGTCTACCAAGTCAGTCAATAGGTGAGTGGCACTTTTGGAGCACGTAGTGCATCCTG
Source organism: Picea engelmannii (assembly GCA_009831015.1). Classification (NCBI taxonomy): domain Eukaryota; kingdom Viridiplantae; phylum Streptophyta; class Pinopsida; order Pinales; family Pinaceae; genus Picea; species Picea engelmannii. The sequence continues at coordinate 53,305 of ML777885.1, forward strand.
AAAGGCAGGTCGTGCAAGGGAAACAAAAAGAGGCGAGTGGCACCCTTGGAGCATGTAGTGCAGCTTGAAGGGCACGTCATGCAAGGGAAATATAAAGAGGTGAGTGGCACCCTTCGAGCATGTAGTGCGTCCTGAAGGGCATGTCATGCAAGGGAAACAGAATGAGGCAAGTGGCACCCTTCGAGCACCTAGTGCATCCTGACAGACACGCCACATTGTTAAATAAGAAGTGAATAAACATATATGGCCTTAGAACAAATAATATGATAAGAAATATTTAAAAACAATTTCCCTAATAAAATGTCGCCCAGCCTCAGAAATTAAAATCTAGGTCTAAAGTAATATTTGTGGTAAAAAAATAAAAATAATAACAATCATCATTAAACATGTGACGAAAATGGGGTAAGAAACTCGATCAAATTATTAAAATCAAATTTATGAGGGATTTAAAATGTTAAAAGGGAAATGATTGTTTTGTTACATGCTAATTAAAGTTTATTAATTAAAAATAAAAAGGGGAAAAAGATAATTTTCTACACTTGGTAATTTGAGTTTTAGATAAAAGGGAAAGAGTGAAATTTAAAAGAATTAGGAAACTAAGGGAAAAAGAGGGAAACATAAAGACAAAGGGGAAACATAAGGAACAAGAAGAATGGATAACTTAGCAAGGAATCTTGCCTTTAAGAAATTTCTAAATTGAACTCAACTAGCAAATTAGTAAGGGGGTAAGTCATTAAAATGTGTAAGGGAATATGGGGACACCTAGGAGGGATTCTAGGAATTCTTTTAGGTGGGTGAGGGAAATAGGAGTAATTAAATAATTAATAAAATTATTTTTTGGTGCAACAAAGGGGATGGGTGACACATGTACAGGGAGGATTATTTTGAATTAAATTATTGAACATTAAATTAAATGGGAAATTGGGAAATAAATTACTTAGACACTCTATATAAAGGAGGGAGGACGAAGAGGATAGATATCTTATTTTATGCGTAACATTATGCTGTAAGATTTTAGACTTGACTGACTTATCTTGTGGGATTTGGGATACCCAACTCGGTGAGGAGTGGTAGCTCGACCTTGCGAGGCGAGATGGGAGCTAGTTGTTCTCTGGATTAGTGTGTGTGGCCCCTTTGCGGCTCGGGGGGATAAGGGGGAAGAGGAGTACCCCTAGCATTGGATGGGAGGTATGGGTGAAGTAACATCGGTCGGTGAGCGAGAGAGGGACGGAGCGCACAGAACGACGACTCGGAGCGGGCAACTTGGGCTATGATACATATGCATTTATTCTATAGGGTACATTACTATTGACTTTACGCTTTCATTTCTGTAATTTTAATTGTGTGAAGAAAGTGTTTGACTTAGAATTTTAATCAAGAACTTGATTTACCCATAGCTTTAAGCTTGTTGCTTGACTTGACTCCCTTGGCAATCAATCCCTGAATTTTGTGACTGTCCTATTGGTTTTATTGATTTGTTGTGAAGAGTTGTGATTTTTATTTAATCCTCATCCCTAGATCATCATTCCATGCCTGAGCAGTCGGCCAAGAGTTGAATCGAAGGTCGTCACTTTGGTGTTAATAGACCTTTAGATCCTAATGCCCTGATTTTCTGTGCGTGGATGATGAGCGAAGGATTTTTTCCCAGTTGTCTACCCCTATTGATTGATTCATGGCTGAGATTTTGGTCTCACACTTCCTTGTGTTTGATTTTTCTCCCTTGATTGATTCATTTCTGAGTGGTTATCCTCTACGTCGATCTATGCATTATAATGGGTTCGACATTTATAACTCCTCTGCATTTGACCTATGCATTTTCTTGGGCTTTGCTTTTTTTTATGTCACCTATGCGTTCTAAATGATCCCAACGCTGATCATTGTGTTTCATTAATCTCTGCGTTTTCAAAACATTCAACCACGAGTTCTCTTCTGCAAATTATTACATTTTGATGGCAATTTACTCGACATTTGTTCCTCCACAAATTGTTTATCTTAGTTACATCAACTAAATTCGACATCTTTCTTTCCACAGCATAGTTACACATTTACTTGACTATGTTTTAATTCCTTTTCTCTGCGTTTTAATTTCTTAAACTGATTATCTCTGTTCTTTAAAGATACATCTCCGTGTTTTTTTTTTGGATAAAATAGTTGCGTTGGAAAGGTAAACATTCCCTGCATTGTGATTGGTAACATCTCTGTGATTAATGTGATTTTTTCTCTGTGGTTTCTTACTTCTTATCCAATGATTCACTTTTATTGAAGAGTTGTCCATTAAATGATTGCTGTGTATTTTTTTTTTGTTCAAAACGATTTGTTGTGTATTCTAAATTTTATTTAAATGAATGGTTGTATAGTCTTCTTCATTTAAACGTTTCTAAATGGTTGTTGTATAGTGCACTTGTTGTACACATTTGTTGAGTAACGATTCAGTGCGTAACGTTTCCTGTTAAAAAGGGGATTGTTGTATAATGATAGCAGTGGGTCGACAACTCCTTAAATGTTTTTAAATGGTTGTTGTATATCATTTTTATAACACCTAGCTAAATAACGCCCTTCCTTAAACGATTTTGTTGTACATGAATCTCCTCCATATTAGCTCATGCATGTTTTCTCAGTACGTGTAGCATCCAAGCGTGGCACTGCCAGCTGGGCTAGTTGTCCGGATTGGCTTGCAGCTTCATCTATTACCATGAATTCTACTTCCGTTGAATTTCATTTACTGTTACACCGATTTTTAATGCATCAAAATTTAATTATTACTCCACCAGAATTTTATTGATAATTGACTTATAGTTAGGCGCAAAACTGCCTCATGGTTGCTGCACGATTAGTTAACTCAGATATTTGTTCCTGAATACAATCGTAAATTTGTTTGCAATTAAAAGAATGTTTTACTCTGATAGGTTTTTTGGCCAGATTTGTGTTTGGACCTAAATGGTTTATAGATATAGGTGGACAATCTTTAGACCCTTATTTATTGCTTGCCAACATCTACCTCGCTACCACTACTTCCAGGATAAGTTATTGTGAAGTGCTCTAAGTCAAGCAATCCTTCTTTTATAATAAAGTGTAAACAACATCTCGAGTGGACAGATAGAATTCTACCATACTCTTATGATTTAATTTCAATTTATAGATTCGTAACTAATGTCGTTTTCATAACTAGATTGCAGATTTCTATTTAAAGATTCCTAAATGTTTTCAGTTCTCATTTAAAAATTGTTTGGAAAGATGCTTAGGATTTTCGCAACCCTTATCACCATTTGAATTGCTACACCACTACGTTTTATCCTGGTCGATAGATCATATGTATATATTGTACAGTTGGATGAGGGTTGTAGGTTATGAAAAGGTAAATTGGGTTGCAGAGGTTGTATTGGTTAATGCTACGATTGATAGGGAAGCACTGCTATTTTAGTTAATATTTTGTTATTGTTAAACGATAATTTATTTGTTTTAATATTCTTCATTCCTTTCATATTTTTTCTAGGATTGATTTAAAAAAAACAGAAGGTAAGGAAGGTATGGTTTATGGTTGATATCAACCTGGAAAAGTTAAAGTAGTTGAATTATGGGTCAATAAACAATTTTGAATCGAAGCATGAAAGATACCCTAAGACATTTTAATTTGAACAGTAAATTATGATTGGTTACATTAGTTAATCCCTATGAGCGATGTGCTATCATTGGGTTATAGGCGCTTATGTTAGAGGGTTGATATGTGTCGTATGCTTCGGGTTGGATTTTTAATGGCGGATGGTCATTGTTGTCCGACCTCAGGTGACTGCCTTGTAAGAAACAAGAAGGCTATCTGGTTCTTTGCACAAATTAAAATGTATGGAATGTAGTTATCCTGCTTCATTTCTAGTTGGTTGGTTGAGTGCTTCATTATCGTTTTTGTCTATTGTATGACAGTTAAGTTTGGACTTATAGCATTTGGTTCGTGTCACGATTGAAGGTTTTCTTTGGTTTATGTTGTGCCTTAGTTACAATTGTGCTTGTCTCCATGTGGTAGCATGATTCCTTATGGTTGGGTCATTGCGTGCATGATTGGTAAGGCCGCCTGTTGACTAAGTGTTGGGTCTTGTGCTTCCTGATGATGAAGGTCACTACTGTAATTGATGTTGGTACTTGGTTCTTAATTCTTGTTTGTGATTGGTGTCGCTCGCATGGATGATTTTAGGGGCTAAATTTCGCTCATGGGCTAATTTTCCATGGTTTTTCCAAAAACGAGATTCACTATTTTAAAAATGATTCGCCCAAATTCTATAGGATAAAATTATTTTACCTTAAAAATTGCCAAAATTTTATAAAAACTATACAAAATCCTTAGAAATTTTAATATTTTTACAAAAATATCTCCAAACATTTATAGTTGGCATATTAAAGATTAGTAAGATTTGCCAAGGTTTCTACATTTTAAAATAAATTTCCATCCTTCAAATCATCCCTGGTCGCTCGTCGTAAATGGTTCTACTTACTGGTCGTCGAAGTTGTTGTGAAGAGATTGTTGAAGTTTCCCTTTAGCTTGTAGGTGTTGTCTTTCTTTTGTCAGGTGGGTAGCCATATTATTGGTATAATTTATTATCGCATGTTTAGTTAGGTTGTGGGGTTTAACTATTTTTGTCGTTGCCTTCTTGCCTAAAAACAAAAAAAAAATCACTTTGCAATCGTAACGATTGGGATCGTTACATCTACATATCTCCCTAAATAATGTAACTAAAAAACTACCTAATGTAGTGTGCCTCATTTTTATCCACCACATCCCTCCCATCAACTCCAAGATTGCATAAGTTTGTATAAAATAATCTATTATAAACTAATCTATTATAAAATAGAATGACACCTCATCTCATAACACAAACTAATCTATTATAAACTAGAATGACTTCTCATCATGGTCCGGGAACATGCCCCACACTCTAATGAATATATCATACACATGAGGAACTTCAACTTCAAGCCTAAAACTCTTGTAGTTAAAGTAGTTTCCCCATCGAACAATGAAGATGGACATCAAACAAGGTAAACATCACATCATGTCCCCTCACGGATGCTTTCACTGCATCCCACTTATTGGTCCATGGCGCCTTACACCTCCTCCTCATAATAATATTATTTGAAAGGGAAATCTATGACCCAACTCTCCTATATAGAATCAACAATTGATTGGCACTCATGAACATCATTGTCATCAATAAATGAATGGCACTATCAACCTAAATGGTTACGATCTCCTTACGTAACCATTGGGATTGTGGAAAATAACCTCTAATCTAATGCATGGAATGGAATTTTCCCACCACCAAAAAGATATAGGATGACCTTGTTATAGGGATATTTTCAAGTTAAAAAAATTATATACATTAAAATCCATGCTTCTTTGTGAAATTAAATATTCGAAATTAAAGACATCTATGGCTAAACAACAATTTCCACAAAATACATGTGTCATTGACCTCCTCACCAACTGATATGGATGGTAGTGGATGAAGGTAGTGTACATTGCGTCTTTGACGATTGTTGTTGTCCCTAGATGACTAGATGGTGGGGTCTTCATGAAATTAAAAAATATATATTATTCAAATAATGGTAAAAATTCACCTATAATTGTCCATAAAAACAAAATTAATTTATACATACTAGTCCTCTCAATGGTCGAAGGAGGCAATAAAATAGGTTGTATGGGGGCACAATATTATGACCATTTAGAGCACCATGTATCACGTAGAGATGGCATACATTCTGTAGTGCACCCAAAGGAATGACCATTATAAAAAATATGAATTAGATATATGGACCATATACCTTGTCATTCGATCAAGTTAAACTAATAGACTGTAACACAAACCTACCAATACTTACATGTTTCTATTTTTATTTTCATTCAGATATCAACTATTTTTTTCTAATAGTCCATTTGTTAGAATAGGAATGGAAAAAAATATGGAATCATTTCTTCTTATCAATACATGGCTTAAAATGAAATTTGCAAAGTAAACATTGTTGATCGATTATTCTAAATTAAACAAATTTAAAAAAAGTTGACAAAGTTTATATTGCTAATTTTATTTTCAACCATATATCAGTGCATAATTTTCAATCTTTTATGCATTACTAGAGGACTGGAAAAATATGAGAACATTTATGCTTACATGTGCATAGTTGGAAATAAAATCAATAGTGCAAAAGATATTAATTCATTATTCTAAACTTAAAAATGACAACATTAAATTTCCAATTTTATTTTCAACTATATTAATTAATGATTTAAAAAATGATAACATTACATTTTCAATTTTATTTTCAACTATGTACCAGTTAATCATTTTTTAATCCTTCATGCATTACTGGAGATTGACAAAAATCAGGCATCATTTCTATTTATTAATACATGGTTAAAATAAACAAATAACATAAATATTGTTGATTTATAAAATTTAAATAGAAAAAATAGATAAGTTACATTCATTTTACAATTTATTAAAAAAGAAGACAAATAACCTACCTCTATCTATAGACGACATGGATTTGCCAGTGTGTACACTTGGTCACAGTTTGGCATGATCTATGTGTATCAAATTTTAGTCAAAGGTATTTGCTAAATCAAGGTTTTGGTGCACTTTATAAGCATGGAAATAAATAAAATTATCTGTATCCTTTGGATGTCTATATAAAAGTTTTGGACCTCAATCAAAATCGACACCTCGATGGAGGTCCTAACCCTCGAGGATCAAGGATTTAATTAATTCTCATCAAGACCTCAATGAAGGTTATATTGGATCTATGACCAACTGTCGATAGAAGGATTGTTTAATTTCTTAATCGAGATCTTAATACCTTGCCCTCGAGGATCAAGGATTTAATTAATTCTCATCAAGACCTCAATGAAGGTTATATTGGATCTATGACCAACTGTCGATAGAAGGATTGTTTAATTTCTTAATCGAGATCTTAATACCTTGATTGGGTGTTAGAAATTTAACTCAATCAAGGGCCCACATAGATATTTTCACCCACTCATCCTACATAAAAGCATGGAAGAGCTTCATGGATTCACCCATGTATCAATTAGATGAATACTTTAAAAGAGTAAAAAGGACTATAATAATATATTAGGCTAAAAATAATAAATTATCAATAGTAGTTGACATAAGATGAAATGCAAATAGTACAGAGAGATGAGAAAATCTTGATTTAAAAGAAGGGCAAAATGGTGATTCAAGGTGATCAAAATATGTTTTTTTTTCAAAATTAAGCAAAGTATGGAAGGGCTAAAGGGAGTAATGAGGTTTCAAGTCATAGTTGCTTTGGGGTCTCCCATTTTATATCATTTTATTAAGAACCAACATTTTATATCATTTTATTAAGAATCAACATTTTATATCATTTTATTAAGAACCAATTAGAATTAATATAGTTTATAATATAATCAAGTTTTTATCATTTTTTTTTAAGGTTGATAGATGATAAAAAAAAATGAAAACTAACGAAAGAGATATCTAAAGAGGAACTTAGAGTAGTGGTGAAATTATTTCAAAGGGATAAAAGCATGAGCCCTGGTCAATGGAACATTATTTTATACCTGTTAGAGGGGGATTTACTTAGACTGATAAAGGAACCAAGTCTAGTTAGATGTCATGTGTTTTCAACTCTACTTTTATAACACTAATTTTGAAAAATGACTCTCCATCATCCTTCGAGGAGTTCACACCAATATCTGTTTGTAACTCAATTTACCATATCATATCAAATATCATTGCAAAGAGATTAAATACATTTTTCTCAAAACACATATTTGGAGAAAATTTTGGTTTCATTTGTCATAGACAAAGTCATGATGCAACTATAATGGTCGGAGAAGGGATGCATATTATAAAAGAAAAGAACCTTAATATTTTGGGTATCAAGTTGGATTTATCAAAGGATTAGGATTAAGTTAGTTGATTATATTTAAGACATAATCTAATACATGTAGACTTTGAGATGGATTATGGGTTGTTTATATTTACTCTCTTTTATAATATTTATTAAATAATACTTATTAAATAATAATTATTAATGGACATGCCTCTAGCTTATTCAAATGAAGAAGGATTCTTCATAGGGATTCCCCTATCTCCATCCATTCCTTTATTAATGGATAACGAATATAGACATGATGTCTTATCATTTTAATGGAAATTTGAAAGGAATCGAAATTGGTATAGAATTAATTACGCCAAAAGGCGTACACCTATTGATAATGGGCACAATTAATGATATTTTAACCTTATTTAACCTTAAACCTTAATCTGATGGCTATGCATTGAAGATGCTGGCATATTCTTAGTCGTCCTCCAAAATCAATGGATCAGATTTATTGTTCATAACTTTCTTGCATTTATCAAGGCATTCGTTAACATGTTTACTTTTTAACATTTACCTAATCACATTAAAAAATTACTGTAAGGATGTGTAATTGACACGTTCCATTTATCAACCTGATGCCGTCAAACATTTCATATTACCACAGACGTATTACCACAAACATTTTATATTAGGGGCACGCATTCTTAGTATAATATTGGGGGCACGCGTTATCAGCCGCTACCTTTCGGCGTTCTCAGCTGCGAGTTAACGACTGTGCTAGTATTATCTCATTTGTTATTTGTAGTGTTGTGTTCTTGTAGTAAAATATATTTATAATTTTGGATTTATATAGTATTATTACTCGAATGGAGGTAAACTCCCATAAATCCTTAATTTAATGCCATGGGATATCTCCAACATAGGTAAAGGGATATTCAAGTTTTTCCTAAGGATAGATTGGATGTGGTTTTAATGAAATGTTGAAAAAAGAGTGAGAACTTATGTGGCTTTTCAAAAGGGTAGATTGACATAAGTATAATATTTACTTGAGGGTATCATAAATCATTAATTATATGTAATGAGATATCTTCAACATAGGTAAAGGAATATTTAGGTTTTTCCTAATGATTATGGAACAAGAGATTGGATGTGGTTTTATTGAAATGTTGAGAAAAAAAAAGTGAAAATTTATGTGGCTTTCAAGAGGGGTAGATTGGCATATGTATAATATGTACTTGAGGGTATTTTGATGTACTTACATTTATATTCTAGTCATGTGTTTAATTATGGTGTTGGAAAATATTAGGAACACATTTTGATTTTTTATGGGCACATAAAAAGGGTTCTTGGATAAGTGGAGAAGGATAATGAAGCCAAAATATGAGGGGGTGGGGTGGGATTTAAAGGATATTCATTAGTTTGGAAAAGTTTTGGTAGTAAAGATTTGGTCTCAAACGTCGAATATAAAAAACCAATTTGATGAATCTGAAAGAACTACCTCATCACAACAATGGTCGCAAAAGTCTTAAAACATAAATATTTACCCTTTATTAGTGGAAGAATGGATTCAGTCCCCAAACAAATAAATCACTAACATATCAACAATTTGAAAGCATTGGTGTTACGATTTGTTTCATTAGGTAATTCGTTATCTTTGAGGATTGATAATGGTGCAAAGGTAATATTAGGGATCAACCCTTGGGTAAGAGGCGATGATAATTATATACACTTTCCATATAAGTTGACCTAACATCATACATTACAAAGTAATTTTTACATAATATATGTAGCATATCCTCAATCTACTTCATTACGGTAGAAAGGTTAGAAAATAAATCTACTTCATTATGGTAGAAAGGTTAGAAAAGAGATAATGTACTAGGTCTCGATGGTAATGATGGTATAGACTAGAATTATTTAGTTCAAGGGTTAAAATAGAGTGCAAATATAATAATTTATTAGGAAAATGCTTTAGTTTGGTCAAGAAATATGAATGTTTTAGTTCAAGGGTTAAAATAGAGTGTAAATAGAATATTTTATTGGGAAAATGATTTAGTTTGGTCAAGAAATATGACATCAGGACAATACTTAGCCAGGTTATATTTTGTTTTTTTATAGGGTGAATGAAAAAGAGAGAGGGTGGTCGAAGAAGCCAATTTGAAAGGTAAAAAGTCAAATGAAAATTGTAGTATTTATATGGTTAGTATTAGGTAATAAAATTCCAACTTGTGATTCCTTTTAAAGATAAACATGGTAAGGATTCAGTATAAGTGCTTTGTGTAAATAGGATGAGAAATTTGTTAAATGTTTTTTAGTTAAATTTCCTTATGTTAGAGAAGTTTCAAAGATAAACATGGTAAGGAATCAATATGTGTGCTTTGTGTAAATAGGACGAGAAATTTGTTAAATGTTTGTTCGTTAAATTTCTTTATGCTAGAGAAGTTTTGTTAGAGGTTCCTACACTATTTGGACATAATGTATATTGGGAAGATAATACTATATTGTTGTGTATGTGGCACTAGTTTGAGGAACCTTTTCCTAAGGACCATAGAGCTATTCCTCCTATGGTGTATTGGGTTGTGGTGTAACGCCCCCTCGGTTACGACTATAAGCGAAGCAGAAGTGAAAAGTTTTTTTTGTCTGAAAGGAAAGAGGTGACGACAACAATAGTTAACCACACACTGACGACGAACGCATGCACGCAGTCTAGGCAATAGGCTACTATGACACCATGCATAGGCACAAGGGAAATTGGGCGAAACGTGCATAGACAACTAGGAGAAAATGACTACCCGCCCGATGCAACAAGACACACCTAAAAGATTAATGGAAAACATCCCTTCTTGACACAATAGAGTTGACGAACAAGACTAGAACCTCAAGGCACGCGAACCAAACACATGAAAGCATTCCACCCATGTGCCTAAAGAAACTTGCCATGCTCATCCACACTCGCTCAGAATGCACCAACTCTGACCAAGTTCTCAATCACCGTTATCCTATAAGGCACGCCATGATCCCCTCATTAGGAATCATGTCGTCCCTAGGTGATAGACATGTCAATAACCTTGGTACATCACATCCTATTTGTACCAAGGACTCTAGATAAATCCAACGTGCTAGAAACTGAATACCGAGAGGAAAACCACACCCATAACCCAACAACAGGTCGACAAAAATCCAGAGGACGAAGACAAGGGATGACACAAGCTAGTACACGACATCGTCCATGACCCAACCAATCACCAAGTCTAAACTAGTCAATGATTACAATCTATTTTAATATGGGTTTCCATTCTAAATGGGGCACGTCTAAAGTTACAAATAGTCATTAATGCACCCGCTAATTTAACGTTAATACAATCAATCTAGCAAGTCTAAGTATTCAATACTAGAACTATAATTATAAATACAATCTAACCTCAATTATAATCAATTTGGCAAGTCTAAAATTGGCAATCTAGTCTTTATTCACCAATCTAATTTTAATCATTATTACAACCTAAATGGACAATTCTATAATGATCCAAATCTCCATCTAAATAGCTATTAACTTAAATAACAACATTAACAATCCTAAAGTAGAATGATGCCATTATAACACTTATGAACAATTAAACCTCATTATGTAGTCTAGCTATATTGACCGAACTAACAATACTAGCTGTCTATTAACATTGAGAAAGGAAATTGCTAACTATTAACATCGCTGTAGAAATTTAACAAGGCAATTAACATAGCAGTTACATAAAAATTAATATAGTAATAACAAGGAAATTAACATGACAATTAACATAACAATTAATATAGAAATAACAAGGAAATTAACATGACAATTAACATGACAATTAACATAACAATTAATATAGAAATAACAAGGCAATTAACACGAATACTGACCATTTAACTCGCCGTGGAAAGTAATTATTAAGAAGGAATCTGCTGACCATTAACTCGCTCTAGAAAATAACATGGCAATTAATATGACAATTAACATAACAATTAATATAACAGATAACAAGGCAATTAAAACGAATGCTGACCATTTGACTCGCTATGGAAAATACTCATTAAAAATGAATCCTCTGTCCATTGACTCGTTGTAGCAAATAACATGACAATTAATAGACCAAATACATGATTGTAGCAATTATGTTGGGTAGTGAGAACATTGGGTACACTCAAATTGAAGGAGGTTAAAAGACAATCCAAAACTGAAGAAGGATCAACTTGTGATCATTCAACAAAAATGCAGTCACAGTTTAAAGGCGAACTGTTGTACCTATAACATCTCGCTCTGGTGCACTGAGAAAACTTATTCTCTGAGGACACTTTCTCGCAAGTGATCCAAACTTTTATGATATTAAACCATTTGTCCTTAATTATGATGTGCTATGATAGATGACATGATGTTTACTTCCTTGACATAGACAGGTGCTATTGACTAGGTTTTACTGAGTGTGTAGGGTTTTGGACCTTGAGGATGTAGAGGCATCGATGGAACCCCTTGGACTCCGGATTGAGTTAGGGAGTGTGCTATTTGGGTTGATTTATTTACTGTGATATTACATTTGATTTGATGATATGATGTGGACATGTTCTGACATGATTGTTGATGATGTAGGTTGACGATAGCTTGCCGACCAGACTCATATATGGAGTAAAGGGGCCACACACGATTACCAGAGAGGTTGAGGGAGAGGTGTAGACATCATCTCTGCCACATCCTACTAGCACTCCCTCCGTGGCTCGAACTGTAGGTTAACGATTACCTAGTTCGAGAGGATCCACGATGCCGTGAGGGCAGACTGCGGCAGTCGCTCATGATGATTTTAAGGGGTGCAAAATAAGGTGGGGGCCTTATTCCTTAAAATCCCTTAGTCTCCCACAAGTTCACCTGGCGGAGTGTTGACTCCAGGGGTTATTGATGTCTACCAATCAGTCAAGAAGCGAGTGGCACCCTTGGAGCACGTGGTGCATCCTGAAGGGCACATCACACAAAGGAAACACTAGAGGCGAGTGGCACCCTTGGAGCACGTAGTGCATCCTGAAGGGCACGTCGCATTAATGATGTTAAAGGAACGAACCTAGATGGACCTAAGACTAATATCTCATAAGAAATTTTAAAACGACTCCCCTAATTAAAATGTCTCCTAGTTCAGAATCTAAGTCCTAAGTCTAAAACTTCTCTAGGGGTAAAATTTTGTCTACCTGTAGGAAATTATCTCTCTAAAAAAAACCCACTTAAGTAATAGTTTTAGTCTTCATAAAAATTTTGGAGTAGTGAAGAGAGTAAGAATTTAATTAAAATTAGTGGATTTAAAATTGTAAGGAAGAATTTAATTATTTAACTTGTGAAAGTGTAAAAGATATTAAATTATTAATAAAAAGAAAAAGAGGGTAATTTGCGCAACTGCCATTTTTGGCTCTAATAAAAAGGGAAAAGAAGGGAATAATAAAAATTAGGAAACTAAGGAATGGAGGAAACGTAAAAAGGGAAAGAAAGGAACTTATGGTAAAAAGCGATGTCAACTTAGTAAAGACTCTGCAATAAAGAACCTTCTAAATTGAACTAAATTAGGAACATCCTTTTAGGGAAAGTATTTAAAACCTGCAAGGGAATCTAGGGATACCTAGGAGTAAAAGTAGGAGTAACTCTAGGTGGGTGAGGGAAATAAGAAAATTTAATAAATTAAAGAAATTAGTTAATGGGGAAATGTGGGGGATGAATGACACTTGTACGAAGGAGAATTATTAGAAGATTTTTATTAAAACTTAAATTAAATGAGATTTAGGGAATGTTTGGAAGTTCTAAAAATGTATAAAAGAGAGGAAGGAGGAGGAAGTAGGGGATCGACTATTAGCGTAACGTTACGTTGTTGGAATTTTGACTTGACTGATTACCTCTGGGGAGTTAGGATTTTCCAGCTCGGATAGGAGTGGTAGCTCGGCCTTGCGAGGCGAGCTGGGAGCTAGACATACCATATGGATAGTGTGTGGCCCCTTTGCGGCTCAGGGGGCTAAGGGGGAAGTAGAGTACCCCTAGTGTTCGCTGGGAGGTACCAGTGTAGTCTCGACGATCGGGGAGCAGGAGTGGCATGGAGCACGGGAGTGGCACGGAGCACGCGAACATCATTCAAGGTAGGAAAATAGGCAACGATATGCTCTTATATTTGGTAGAGTAGAATGCATATTTAATTACTTCGACGATTATATTTCTTGGTTGTAAGAACACTAACTCAGCTGTGGTAACTCGGTAATCGATGGAAATAATTTATACTTCATCTCTCAAATCTATTACATTGTACGACTATCTATTATGTGGTCCCTGCCAGTGTGTTGTTTTTCTCCTTCTTGCGATTGTATGCCACTGTCGGGTGTTCCTTTTTTTTCTCAGCGGTTTTAATGATTATGGTTCCTTATGTTGGAATGTGCCTCCATTTCCACTTGATTGTCAACTTTTGATTGTTCTTTAGGGATTGCATTGAGGGTGAATGAAATTCCCCAATGTTTTACCTCGCCCGAATGTTTACTACGTTTTTATTTTTTTTATTACCTTGGGTCTGCAAATTCCTTCAGCAATTCAACACTTGGGTGACGGTTGAAATCTATCTCTTTTAATAAAATCGTAAAGGCTAACTGCATGTGTATATGCTCAGAATCCTTTGTTCCAATTCCATAGAGAACCAATTGTAATTTGAATAACATGGGTCTGTGCAGATCTCCCATTCTATTCGCTCAACCATTTCTGGGTCCTTCTTTTGTTACATTAATTCTATATAAAACAAATATTTCTCCAACTTTTCTTGAGCGAGCTGTATTTTCTTGATTAATTCTTGAACTTTTCCATTAGTTTCTATATCATCCAGTTCTAGTTCGGGGTTCTTCTTTGGTTCTGAATGTCCATGACTGCAAATCAAACTATGCAATGACAAAATGAATTTCTCACTGTAGTTTACTGTTATATTGCTCTGCGTTTTTGTTTGTGATCTCTGCATCTGGTGCTTTAATTACTCTGTGATTTGGCAGAGGTTGCCCCCACACTTTTCATCCACTAAATCTCTGCATGTTGGTGTTTTAATTCTGTGTGATTTGGGGGAAAGATACCCACACATTTTTAACTACTCCAATCTTCACATTTCTGGTGAATACATATCTCTGCAACTTTTAAAAATCGCATAACTCGCCCCTGCCAGCTGTGTTAAGTCGAACCCTTCGCCCTCCAAAAATCTGATTAAGATTCCTATTCATTCACCTCGGCCAAAGTGTGAAGGTTCCTGAGTTGACTCCTGGCTCTGGTAGTTTCCATTCATAGTTTCCAATTGATGATCGATACCTGGCATGCACTCCCAATTGTCTCGTTTCTAATTTCATGCCTTTTTTTTGGCATAGCGGTTGGACCGCCAGTTTCTATTGTCATTGATAAATTATAGAATGTACTCTTTGCTATTTTATTGTATTATCATTGTAAATATAAATAGATCATATTGTGATTGTTATGGATAACATAAGCGTTATTTAGATTTGTAAAGAGCGTGCTACTCTAATATATTATTAAGGTAATATGTAAATATTAGGCCACTGTAATAGATTGCCCTTGCATTATAAATTAGAATGTAATGTTAGTGATATAAAAAGGGTAATGTCATGTTTAGTCTAATGCAATGTTAGTGTAACCCCAAAGGGAAAGTAAGGATATTGTTGTCTAAGTGAAAATGTTACTAAAATTTATTATGATGAATAACATAAACTGGTATAGTAAGGAGTAAATGCATTATGACTGTAAATTATGTTGTTATTGGAAGGGTAACATCATTGTAATTATTGTTTCTGAAATTGTAAGAGTAATGTTTTCCAATATAATATAGAGTGTAAAGTTAGTGTTATAATACATAGTGTAAAGTTAGTATTAGATAACATATAAAAAACAATGTCACTGTTATTCTATCTACAATGTTATGTTAATGAAATGTAATATGATGGAATGTAATGAATCACATTGTAATGAAATGTTAGTGAAATGTAATGTAACGTTAAGGTAATGTATTGCAATGGAATCCTGGAATCCTCAATGTTTGATCTATTTATTTAATAGATAGTGCAAATTCATTATAATGGTATTTACGTCACAAACCATATAGTTATTTTATTATTATAGTGTATCTCACTTAGTTTAAATCAAATTGCAAATTGTTACTCGTGCGCCTTTAAGAGAGGCTCAAGAACGAGTGAATTGTATGGTTATAATAGAATGTATGCACCCTGAAATTGGAGAGGGGTGAGACAGATGTAATTGATTCCTTGCTCCATGATTTAGTCAATACTTATTGTGCATCATGGTATATAGCTACAATTGGATTAATGAATGATTAATTCCGCACCTTGAGTAAAGTAGATGACTACCTTGCTTCTTGAATTTAAATAAAGTTTATTTCTTTGTGCACGCACTTATGTCATTTCGTTTGGATTTAGTAACCAATTTCTCTTGCACTATAGAAATTCATGTGATGCGTGTTGATTCATAGAACTTTATCTTGCAATTATCGTCTTGTTGCTAGTCGATTTAGCATATTTAATTTGGTCTACTTGTGTTGGGTGGGATGTAGACACCCCCATGTTCCTCAGATAGTAGCCAGCCTTGAGACCTTAAATGGTTAAAATCGATGGGAACCTGGGCTTGAGAAATTCTTATGTGTATTGGAGGTCCTAACCATTGCAGGGTAGGATGGGCGGGTAGTCAGTCTTACTTATTATCGATTGATCGTCGTAAATGCATGCGGTTACTTGATGTGCGTCTCATGTCATCTTGTGTGTTCGTCGTGGTTTGTGTCTTGTGCGTTGACGGGTGGCGACGCAGAGTTGAATTTGTTTGCTTCCCTTGTACACACGCACACACACCTTTAAAAAAAGATTGCACTTGTGGTAAGAAATTTGTCGGCGTAACGAGGAGGTTCGTTACATATGGTATCAGAGCCAGGTTCGACCCGCGACTTGGGATCGCTACGGCTTTCATAGACATGATTTGATTATACGGTTGCTAATCAAGTTGATTGTGTGCATGTAGGTAATAATTATTAGAGGACGTCGTGGAGGCAGACGACGAGGCGTTAGGGGAGGAGGTGCGATGCCTCTAGTAGCATCCACACCTGAGGGTTCTAACCCCCAGGGAGATGAGCAGGTTCTCGGACAGGAGCATATAGCAGTTGGCTATGTAGTTGGGATGATGAGATCTTTTCAGCACATGTCTAAGGCACTGATCAACCGTTCGGACAGAGATGAGGCCAGGGCCCCGACACCCGCTGAGGTTCTGCTGTGCGCACCGACCATTACTGGTAGCATTCACCGTGAACTCGAGAAGGTCAAATTTCTCGAGTTCTTTGGTGCCCCTGATGATGTAGCCATCGAAGCATGGTTGGAGAACATGGCGATGTGCTTCGTACTTAACGATTATACCTCCAACATGAAGGTCCACATGGCGGTATTTCAACTAAAGGGGAGCAATCTTCTATGGTGGAAGACGCTCCTACCGCAGTTGAACTTGGCCGTTGAAGAAGTGTCATGGGAACTGTTTGAGGAACGGTTCCGAGAGAGGTACCTTTCAGAGGAATTCATTGAGCTTCAACTCAATGAGTTTAATGCCTTACGATAGGGAGGTTGTACGGTGGCCGAGTACGAGGCACATTTTATGGAGCTGCTCCGGTATGCTCCGCACCTTAACAAAGAGAAACTTAAGGTCAACCAGTTTGTGTTCACCCTTAACGGAAGCCTACGTGCAAAGTTTAGGATTTTGATGCCTCAAACCTTGCACGATGTTGTCCGGAAGGCCCTCATAGTAGAGGAGGAGCTTATTAGTGGGGGTCAGACCAGGACTCCAGCGAGACCAGCACGGTAGGTTTCATTTGGAACACAACAGCACTAGACACCAGTGAGACATACGCTGGGATATCGTGGCTTCCAGAGGGGATCCACTTTCACTACACCCCGACGACTGCCTTCTCAGCAGTGGACACCTTATCGAGGACCACAACATCAGTAGTAGCATCGCCCACATTAGCAACAGTTTAGGCCTATTCAGTACTTCGGGTACCAGGACTATTGGGCCGAAGAAGGGGTGTTGGACGTGTGGGGACCCACACTACCAGCGTGACTATCCTGTGGAGAGGACTAGAGTGTCTAGATCAGTCGGACCCACTACAGTAGGAGATATGGGCAAGGCCCATCGGATTCATGCAATGGTGAATAACCGCCACGCAGAGCATCAGTGCTCGAGACGACAGGTACTGTCACTGACCAGACCCTTAGTATTTTGATAGATCTCGGTGCTACCGAGAGTTTCATTTTTGGTGTAGTGCTAAAAAATATTAAGGTTAAGGAATTTGAACAGGATGAGTTTAGCTTCGTAGAGATGGCTTTGGGAGCCAAACAGAAGGTTGGAGGAAAGGTTACGGGATATTCCCTTAACCTAGGAGAGTTTGTCACGAGGACCAACCTGTACGTCACGATCTTAGGATCTTATGATGTTGTGATTGGTATGGATTGGTTGGAGTCGCATGAGGTGATACTCAACTGTAAGACAAAACGATTGAGCCTGGTCGATGACGAGGGTTAGAGACATGTGATTGTAGGATAGAACTAGGGAGTTTCCCTAAGGTTCGTCTCTTCCTTACAATTATGGAAGAGTATGCGCAAGGGGTGCAAGATTTATGTGATCCTTGTGTTAAATGAGAAGGGAGTAGCAGAAGTTCTAGAACACCTTCCGGTGGTGAGAGAGTTTGCGGACGTATTTCCAGAGGAGTTACCTGGGATGCCGCCAGGAAGGGAATTGGAGTTTACCATATACCTAAAACCAGGGACTGAACCGATAGGAAGGACGCCTTATCAGATCTCGACCTCGGAGTTACAAGAGTTGAAAATGCAATTGAAGGAGTTGCTGGACCTGGGACTGATATGTCCTAGTGTGTCACCGTGGGGTGCACCAACTATTTTCATATGAAAGAAGTATGGATCGTGGAGGCTTTGCATTGAATACCATCAACTGAACAAGGCCATGATAAAGAATCAATATCCCTTGCCGAGAATTGATGATCTGTTCGATCAAATGAAGGGTTCAATCGATGGATTTTATTGTTGGATTTCCACTGATGGCAAGGAGACATGACTCGATTTTCGTAGTAGTAGACACTCTGATGAAGAGTGCTCACTTTATTCCTGTGCATACGACGTATCAGGAACCTGACATTGCTAGAGTTTTCATCAGTGAGATTGTGAGGCTTCATGGCATGCCTAAGAGGATTATATCCGATCGAGGATCAATGTTTACTTGACGATTTTGGACAAGTTTCCAAGAGGCCTTGGGAACCCAAATTAACTTTAGTACTGCGTATCACCCAAATACTAACGGACAGATCGAACGAACAAACCAGACCTTGGAGGACATGTTGTGCATGTATGTGATGGACCAACAAAAGCGTTGGGAGGAATTCTTGCCACTAGTCGAATTCGCCTACAACAACAGTTACCAGAGCACCATTAAAATGGCGCCTTTCAAGTTTCTTTACGGGTGACCATGTCGGATTCCCTTGAGTTGGGATCGGCTTGAGGATAGGGTCCTGGTGGGACCAAAAGTGATCCAAGAAATGGAAGGGAAAATGTAAACCATAAGACAAAGGATTAAAGAAGCGCAGGATCGACATAAGAGTTATGTCGATGCGCACCGAGTCAACCGTAGTTACGAGGTCGACGATCGAGTCTTCTTGCAAGTTAAACCACATAAGAGTTTGATCAAGTTTGGAAAGGGAGATAAACTCTCTCCTAGGTTCGTGGGACCTTTCGAGATTGTGGAGAGAAAGGGGCTTGTGGCCTATCGACTAGTCTTTTCTGATTATTTGAGGCGTATGCACGATGTTTTTCATGTATGTATTTTGAGACATTATATTAGTGATCCTACACATGTGATTGACATGAGTTTCTTGCAGGTTTTGGACGAGGGAGTGCTCACGGCTGAGTTGGTCCGCATCTTAGATCATCGCATTCGACAGTTACGACGTCGAACAATAGACCAGGTCAAGGTCTAGTGGGACAATTATAGTCCGCACTCGGCGACCTGGGAGGACGCATATGATATGCACTAGCAGTTTCCATTTTTATTTGATAGATAGACTTATGACACTGTGATACATTTATTTCGAAATTTATACTGTGAAACTTCAGAACGAAGTTTAGACCAAGAGGGGGTGTATGTAACATCCCACTCTGGCGCACTGAGAAAACTTATTCTTTGAGGACACTTGCTCGAAAGTGATCGGACTTTTATGATATTAAACCATTTGTCCTTAATTATGATGTGTTATGATATATGACATGATGTTTACTGCATTGACATAGACAGGTGCTATTGACTCGTTTTTACTGAGTGTGCAGGGTTTTGGACCTTGAGGATGCAGAGGCATCGATGGAACCCCTTGGACTCTGGATTGAGTTAGGGAGTGTGCTATTTGGGTTGATTTATTTACTGTGCTATTACATTTGATTTGATGATATGATGTGGACATGTTCTGACATGATTGTTGATGATGAAGGTTGATGATAGCTTGCTCACCAAACTCACATATGGAGTAAAGGGGCCACACACGATTACGTGAGAGGTTGAGGGAGAGGTGTCGACCACAACCTTGCCACAACCTACTAGAACTCCCACCATGGCTTGAACTGTAGGTTAACGATTACCTAGTTTGAGAGGATCCACGATGTCATGAGGGCAGACTGTGACAGTCACTCACGATGATTCTAAGGGGTGCACAATAAGGCGGGGGCCTTATTCCTTAGAAGCCCTTAGTATCCCACAATTTCACCTGGTGGAGTGTTGATTCCAGGGGTTATTGATGTCTACCAATCAATCAAGAAGCGAGTGGCACCCTTGGAGAACGTGGTGCATCCTGAAGGGAACTCCGTGCAAAGGAAACACTAGAGGCGAATGGCACCCTTGGAGCACATAGTGCGTCCTGAAGGGCATGTCGCATTGATAATGTTAAAGGAACGAACCTAGATGGCCCTAAGACTAATATCTCATAAGAAATTTTAAAATGACTCCCCTAATTAAAATGTCGCCTAGTTCAAAATCTAAGTCCTAAGTCTAAAACTTCTCTAGGGGTAAAATTTTGTCTACCCGTAGGAAATTCTCTCTCTAAAAAAAAAAAAACCCACTTAAGTAATAGTTTTAGTCTTCATAAAAAAATTTGAGTAATGAAGAGAGTAAGAATTTAATTAAAATTAGTGGATTTAAAATTGTAAGGAAGAATTTAATTGTTTAACTTGTGAAAGTGTAGAAGATATTAAATTATTAATAAAAAGAAAAAGAGGGTAATTTGCGCAACTACCATTTTTGGCTCTAATAAAAAGGGGAAAGACGGGAATAATAAAAATTAGGAAACTAAGGAATGGAGGAAATGTATTAAGGGAAAGAAAGGAACTTATGGTAAAAAGCGAGGTCAACTTAGTAAAGAATCTGCAATAAAGAACCTTCTAAATTGAACTAAATTAGCAACATCCTTTTAGGGAAAGTATTTAATACCTGTAAGGGAACATGGGGACACCTAGGAGTAAAAATAGGAGTAACTCTAGGTGGGTGAGGGAAATAAGACAATTTAATAAATTAAAGAAATTAGTTAATGGAGAAACGTGGGGGATGAACGACACTTGTACGAAGGAGAATTATTAGAATATTTGTATTAAAACTTAAATTAAATGAGATTTAGGAAAAGTTTGGAAGTTCTAAAAATATATAAAAGAGAGGAAGGAGGAGGAAGTAGGGGATCGACTGTTAGCATAACTTTACTCTGCCAGAATTGTGACTTGACTGATTACTTGTGGGGAGTTGGGATTTTCCAGCTCGGATAGGAGTGGTAGCTCGACCTTGCGAGGTGAGCTGGGAGCTAGACGTACCATATGGATAGTGTGTGGCCCCTTTGTGGCTTGGGTGGCTAAGGGGGAAGCAGAGTACCCCTAGCGTTGGCTGGGAGGTACCGGTGTACGCAGACGTCATTTGAGGCAGGAAAATAGACAACGATATGCTCTTTTATTTGGTAGAGTAGAATGCATATTTAATTACTTTGGTGATTCTATTTGTTGGTTGTAAGAACTCTAACTCTACTGTGGTAACTCGGTAATCGGTGGAAATAATTTATACTTCATCTATCGCATCTATTTCATTGTACAACTATCTCTGATGTGGTCCCTGGCAGTGTGTTGTTTCTCTCCTTCTTGCGATTGTATGCCACTGTGGGGTGTTCCGTTTCTTTCTCCGCGATTTTAATGACTATGGTTCCTTATGTTGGCATGCGCCTCCATTTCCACTTGATTGTCAACCTTTGATTGTTCTTTAGGGACTGCATTGAGGGCGAATGAAATTCCCCAACATTTTACCTGGCCCGAATGTTTACTACGTTTTAATTTTTTTTATTGCCTTGGGTCTGGAAATTCCTTTAGCGATTCAACACTTGGGTGACGGTTGAATTCTCTCTCTCTTAATAAAATCGCAAAGGATAACTGCATGTGTATATGCTCAGAATCCTTTGTTCCAATTCCATAGAGAACCAATTGTAATTTGAATAACGTGGGTCTACGCGAATTTCCCATTCTATTCGCTCGACCATTTCTGGGTCCTCCTTTTGTTCCATAAATTCTATATAAAACAAAGATTTCTCCAACTTTTCTTGAGCGAGCTATATTTTCTTGATTAATTCCTGAACATTTCCATTTGTTTCTATATCATCCTGTTCTAGTTCAGGGTTCTGCTTTGGTTCTTAATGTCCATGACTACCAATCAAAATATGCAATGACAGAATGAATTTCTCACTGCGTTTTACTGTTATATTGTTGTACGTTTTTGTTTGTGATCTCTGCATATGGTGTTTTAATTACTCTTTGATTTGGTGGAGATTACCCCCACACTTTTTGGCCATTAAATCTCTGCATGTTGGTGTTTTAATTCTGTGCGATTTGGGGGAAATATATCCACGCGTTTTTAACTACTCCAATCTTTTCATTTCTAGTGAATACATATCTTTGCAACTTTAAAAAATCGCCTAACTCGCCCCTGGCAGTTGTGTCAAGTCGAACCCTTTGCCATGCAAAAATATGATTAAGATTCCTATTCATTCACCTCAGCCAGAGCGTGAAGGTTCCTGAGTTGACTCCTGGCTCTAGCAGTTGCCATTCATAGTTGCCAATTGATGATCGATACTTGGCATGCACTCCCAACCGTCTCTTTTCTAATTTCATGCTTTTTTTTTGCATAGCGGTTGGACCGCCAGTTTCTATTGTCATTGATAAATTACAGAATGTACTCTTTGGTATTTTATTGTATTATCATTGTAAATATAAATAGATCATATTGTGATTGTTATGGATAACATAAGCGCTATTTAGATTTGTAAATATAGTGCTACTCTAATATATTATTAAGGTAATATGTAAATATTAGGCCACTGTAATAGATTGCCCTTGCATTATAAATTAGAATGTAATGTTAGTGATATAAAAAGGGTAATGTCATGGTTAGTCTAATGCAATGTTACTATAACCCCAAAGGGCAAGTAAGGATATTGTTGTCTTAGTGAAAATGTTACTAAAATTTATTATGATGAATAACATAAACTGGTATAGTAAGGAGTAAATGCATTATGACTGTAAATTATGTTGTTATTGGAAGGGTAACGTCATTGTAATTATTGTTTCTGAAATTGTAAGAGTAATGTTTTCCAATATAATATATAGTGTAAAGTTAGTGTTATAATATAGAGTGTAAAGTTAGTATTAGATAACATATAAAAAGAAATGTCATTGTTATTCTATCTGCAATGTTATGCTAATGAAATGTAATATGATGGAATGTAATGAATCACAATGTAATGAATTGTTAGTGAAATGTAATGTAACGTTAAGGTAATGTATTGCAATGGAATCCTGGAATCCTCAATGTTTGATCTATTTATTTAATAGATAGTGAAAATTCATCATAATGGTATTTACGTCACAAACCATATAGTTATTTTATTATTATAGTGTATTTCACTTAGTTCAAATCAAATTGCCAATTGTTACTCGCACACCTTTAAGAGAGGCGCAAGAACGAGCGAATTCTATGGTTATAATAGAATGTATGCACCCTGAAATTGTAGAGGGGTGAGACAGATGTAATTGATTCCTTGCTCCATGATTTAGTCAATACTTATTGTGCATCATGGTATATAGCTATAGTTGGATTAATGAATGATTAATTCCACGCCTTGAGTAATGTAGATGACTACCTTGCTTCTTGAATTTAAATAAAGTTGATTTCTTTGCGCAGACACTTATGTCGTTCCATTTGGATTTAGTAAACAATTTCTCTTGCACCGTAGAAATTCATGTCATGCGTGTTGATTCATACAACTTTATCTTGCAGTGATCGTCTTATTGCTAGTCGATTTAGCATATTTAGTTTGGTTTGCTTGTGTTGGGTGGGATGTAGACACCTCCATGTTCCTCAGAATAGTCGCCAGCCCTGAGACCTTAAATGGTTAAAATCGATGGGAACATGGGCTTGAGCGTTGCTTATGTGTCTTGGAGTTCCTAACCATTGCAGGGTAGGACGGGTGGGTAGTCAGTCTTACTTATTGTCGATTGATCATCGTAAATGCATGCAGTTACTTGATGTGCGTCTCATTTCGTCTTGTGTGTTCGTCGTGGTTTGCGTCTTGTGCATCGTCAGGTGGTGAAGCATAGTTGAATGTGTTTGTTTCCCTTGTACACACGCGCACACACCATTAAAAAAAAAAAAAAATTGCACTTGTGGTAAGAGGTTTGTCGACGTAACGAGGAGGTTTGTTACAGTACCACACATCAGAAAAATGCAGTACACAAATGGTGGGAATCGTTCCCATTCAACAAAAAAAATCCTCAAAATTAAATGGCAAAATGTGGTCATTCCAGTTACAGCATAGTCAACAATTAAGGGAAAAACATGGTCAATCAACAACAAAACTCAATCAAATTTAAAGGAAATTCACTGTGCTACTTATCAGCAAATTTGTTGTCATTATTCAACAACAATAAAATCAACACAAACCATGTAGGAAGAAATACATAAATTTGTTGAGATTAACCATTCGTTCCACACATCAACAAAACACAGTATACAAATTTAATGGAAAAACTCGCCCAATCACCAACAAACTCAATCAAATTAAAGGCAAATTATATCCATGCAACAACAATCCAATAAAAAATGTACCAAATACGCTACACATTAAGGGGAAAACGTTGTCATTAAACAACATCACACTGTCAATAATTAAGGAGCAAATGTAGTACAACCACCCTAGAAAGGAATGTCGTTGTTGTCATTAAGGTTTGTGTTGGCCCTGACCAAATTTTGAGGAACACTTGGTCATATTTGACCATTTTTGGGACTTTGACAGCTTGTCAAAGATGGAGCACAACACGAAGTAGAAATCATGGAATCTAGACCCCGTTTTGGGTCCTTTTTGGGTTTTGGGGGATAATGTAATGGGAAAGAGATGTCGGCCTGTGGGTTTAACCTTGTTTAGGCCCACTTTTGTATGTATAAATAAATATGAAGTAGATGTGAAGTAGGTGTCACTAGTGCATTTGGGTCAATTTCTATTGTTGGAAGAACGACAAACCTCGGATCCCCTCAAATGTCATTTCACCAGACGTCGTTTTTTGGATGACATAGTTTTTGTCTATATTGCGACGTTATATGACGCAACATGTCATCATAAATTGGATGGTCCAACCCCATATTGACGTCATAAGACTGACGTCCAGGTCGTGGCAATATCGACGTAGTATATGTGGCAAGAGGGACGTTTCAGACATGGAAAGAGAAACGTTTTAAATGTGGAAAGAGAGACATTCAGAAGGTGGAAAGAGAGACATTATAAAGGTGGCAAGAGAGACGTTCCAGAGGTGGCAAAAGTGATGTTCTTAAGGTGGCAAGAGCGACGTTGTGAAGGTGGAAAGAGAGACGTTTCAGAGGTGGGAAGAGAGACATTTCAAGGTGGCAAGAGGGATGTTGTCAAGGTGGCAAGAGAGACATTTCAATGGTGGGAAGAGAGACGTTCTGAAGGTGGAAAGAGAGACGGGATGAGGTATCAGCTCCAACATGGTTGCTATGGGAGAGACACTCTTGTATGTGGCAAGAACGATGTCCAGAAGGTGGCAAGAAAAATGGCCCGACGTGGCAACAACGATGGGAAGAGAGTGAAAGACGTCGTAATTGAGACGGTTGTGTAGTTATTTAAAAAAAAAATACAATATCAATATCAAGACCTAATAGTCATTCAAAACCTTCTCTCTCTCTGTAACCCTGTGTTGACGACTTTCTCTCTCCGAAACCTTTTCATCTATGATAATTGATCATGTTGGCATTTTTTGAATTAAAGACTATAAATAGAAAATTGTGTCATTACTATGAAGTGTATGTATGAAATCACCTATTTAAATTTTAAAATGGATAAATTGATGTAATATTTTCTGTTTATTATTAATCATGATTCAATGAAGATAAAACTAGTAATATTTTCATCCCCTGTGTCTTGCTCTAACATTTAGAGAGGTCTCCAGGTCAGTTTCAGGTGGGCTACCTTAGATTTTGGAGACAGCCCAACCACCATATCCTGTAGCCAGATAAGACTTTCCAGATGTGTCACTTACACAAACCTGAGATGGAGAGGTATATCATTTATAGGTTCCCTTGTTACTATGCAATCGAAAGTCGTTACTACTACCTATATCATGTATCGGGGAGCTCACTCTACACTTTCTTCCAATATCACAAGTTACAACCAGAGATGCCTTGGTCTCTTCGTGAAATAAATAGTCAGTGAAAAATCTCAGTTTTTGCTTGCCCCACCCCACCCTGATATCACCAAGATGATCACCTCAAACTTCTAGGTTACTTCATCTCATCAAAGTAACAAGTGACCGACAACCCCTCGAGATAATTTAGACCATAGATCAATGAGGCCTCAAACCATTTCTCTTCATCCCATTCAGGTGGCCAACCAACAAATTCGAAGCCTATGAGGAGTTGTCATGCGAGGCTACAAACCATGCACCATCAAACTGATAAACAAACCAACTATAGATGCACCCTAGTGTACAGTGTTTCCGGACCTCCAGACTACCCTCCAGATTCAACAGAGTAGCTAGAATTTGCTCCAAAGTTTCTAATTTCCTTTGACCTTGTATGGTGAGAGAGCAGAGCTTCCTTGTTCTGACACTCCCCCTAGGATTGTACAACCATGGTTAGACACTTGGTTATGCTTCCTTTCTTTTACCTTATTTTTGTTTCAGTATTGATATAGAAGTTGCTTTCACTCCCACATTGTTGGCATACCTTTTACTCCCGTTACACTACTTTTATGGTCATTTGTTGGACATTAATAACATTATCTTATCTTATCTCCAATCATCTTTGAACCTCAACAAAACATAAGAAACTCATCCTCAACAACCAATTCTGATAAGATGTTTTGTACTACAAATTCATGTTCCAAAGCAATAGAAAAAGATGAAAGTTTATTGTGGAACTTCTTGTTTCTTGTGCAAGTTTGCTCCGAAAAAACCAAGAAACTATCAAAGTGGAAGTCTTTTTGAGAGTCTGAGAAAATAAATTGAGTTGAAGGGGGGGCGCACACCACTTGAGGAGAGCACCAAACATACAAAATATTGTGAATGTTTGCCTTCAAGTTTTCTTTGGTAAGATTTTATGTGTTTGAAATTATATTTTAGAAAGTTACAACCTAGCTTCCATTTTGATTTAAAACATCTTGTAGAAGTTAAGAGGAAAAAGCATTGAAAGAGAGGATATTGTCCAATCTAGGAAAACAAAGTGAAAACAATGTTGTACAAAATAAAAATAGAGAAAGGAAGATAAATGAAGTAGGGCTCACTACTATTGAGGAGGACAGACAATCACGTTAATACTAGAGATGCCTAACCATTGTTGTTGGCCAAAAAACATTGATTGGAAGCTAAAGGAACATCCTACATAGAAGGAAGAGACAATTCATTGAAGGGAGACATTTAGAAATAAATTTGAAGGCAATCTAAATATTTGAAAAAATAGGCACCAAAAGAGAGTCGAAGAGTGGCCACCCTAACAAAAATCTGTTGTCAAAAAACAAAGGGACTATTGGTTTACTCAAATAAAGCATTGAAAGATAGTCAACACATAGCAGGAGAAATACCTCAGGGACATTGGAAAAGAGAAATGCTCAAAATATACTCAATACTGACACCCACTGCAACTTCAAATTTGGATCATTGCTATGCCATCCTCCATAAGAAATAGAATTTGAAGGTCAAGACTCAAAACTACCATCATGCATAAGGAAAAATACTCTAAGGTCTGTATGAGACAAATATGCTTTATTTGAGGAACCAATTATATAGTTTGAAGATGGTAGAAAGTAATTAAGTGATAGATAACCTTACCAAGATTAAAGGTATTATTTAGAATAACAATGACAAATGGTATTATTTGCATATGTAAGAATCAAGATATAGATAAGTCCCAGGAAGCTTTGCAGACACTGAAGGCATTGTATGAGGCCTCAAATGAGATACACATTCTTTGCTTGAGGAACTGATCATATAGTTTGAAGATGGTAGAAGGTGATCCAATGATAGATCACCTTAAGGCTTACCAAGATTAAAGGTATTAGAGAACAACTAATCATTGTTGGTGACAAGTTGAGAATAGGGAACCTATCTTTATTGCTCTTAAAAGTCTACTTCATTCATTTAGGCTCTTTGTACAAGTCTTAGTTTTGATGCCCACAAATGACCTATTGAGTTTTAATGATCTAGGAGGATTCTAATTGGAGAAAGAGTGACAAAATAAACTCTACAATGAAAAGATATACTCCAAACAAGCCTTTGCAACCAATCAAAGAGAACAACATAAGGCAAAATATTAATAAAAGAAGCAACCAAAATCAAGGAAACACGAAGGAAGGTGAATCCCAAAAGTATAACTCCAACACAAGCAATAAAAACAAGTGTTAGTACCACAATAAGCCTGTTCATTTTTAAAAGGATTCCAAAGCTATGGCAAAAGGATTCCAAGAATTCCACTTGTATTAACACAAGCAATCAAAAAAACAACATAAGGTATGGAAAAAGTATTCCAAGAATGCCACTTGTACAAATCATGTTTAGATGATGCAATACCAAAAAAAAATGATAATAATATGGATCTTTCACCCTGTAAACCTCTTACTAAGAAAAATGGCCATTGGAGAATGTCTCTCATGAAGGTCGCACCAAAATACAAAGGGATTGTTGATGAGATTCATGTGGCTACTTAAACACTGAATGTTGCTAATCAGTTAGTAGCATCTTCAAAAGACACTAATGAAACTTTTGAAAATATCATGTCAAGTTATAGTTTACAGCCAGTTTAAATCATGTCATCAAGGAAACAAAAGCCCTGACCCATAGCCAGCTAACAAACAACATAAAGAACCTAGGACAAAAAGGATGAGATGGAAAATAACCAAAATGACGAGGAATCTGAAGGTCACATTAAGGACCAAAAGGACGGAGTCAACAACCATATTCAAAGCACTAATGATTTGAGAGTTCTTTAACTGTGTTATCCTTAGTATTTGCTAAGAGTGGTGATGCAAAGAGGATTCTAACCCAATAATATTGAAGGCAAATCATGTATGTCACATAAGTGCGGAAAATGCTACAAAATTAGACAGTCCATGGGCATTTAATGAAATGAAGAACCTAATAAAGTTTTTTCAGCATCGACATTTTCTGCTTCTGCGTGTAAACCTAATTCTATGCCTTTTCAAGATAATAAAATTTCATTAGACTCTATAGAATCAATGAAGGTTCAATTTAAAAATTATGTTGCCACTTCTAAAGTGGATCATGTACAAAATGCATATAAATAGGAAGACGTAAGCTGTAGTGATGATGAATAGGTTGCTATTAAAATATCAGAATAAGAAGATGTTGTATTCAATCATGGCAAGAAAACCTATACACTGAGGCATAATAGAAAAAACCGTGCAGAGTGCAACATCATGTGAAGGTATTAAATGGCTATGGGAGGCAATCCAGGAAATGAGTCTTGAGATAGATCTAGGGAAAATAGTGCAGGCATCTAGAGTTTTAGCGTGACATATTTCCTCGTGTCTTGAGCATGCATTGATTGTAGAAATCACTACACTTTTTTCACATTAGATGAAAGAGTTATCTAATATTACCCATGAAGGAAGCTAAAATATTTGAATTGTATGTAATTAAAGTATAGTTTCATGCATAGGGTCCACAAATTATCAGACATTTCAAGTAGGAAGTTAACAGAATCAGTGAAATAGCAAACAAAGTCAAAGAAATCCTACTTCCAAATATTACCCAATTCATCTAAAGCTCTTTAAGGACTGATGTCATGTCAGATTGAGTTCACACTACCTTCTAAAGTGTCGTTGCAAAGTAACTATACATTTGTAGGACCAGAGAGAAACAAGCTTGCTAAGAAACCTATATAATTTTAAAATGATTTCTTCCTCCAATCTTGGCAGTAAGCAATCTATGTATCCAATTGCATCAATATGCTCACTATGTCTGATTGGTTACGACTTATCAGATTGACTCTGTTTTTGGTTTTCCATGAGAAAAAAGAAATCATCTTATCATGCCCCAATAGTATTCAGATCTTATTCATCTCATCCTGTAATGAAAAAAGTGAAATTGATAACATCCTTGAGTTCTATAGCCAATTTGAAACCTCGTCTTGCCTCTCTGGTGGACATCAGAAGTGAAATTGATGATATCCCTATGTGTTTGTCATTTGATACCAAATTCAAAACATTGCCTTGCCTCTCTGAAAATCCATATCAGCCATGATGGAATCAACTCGGTGACAGTAGATGGATTTAACCATTTATTGCTACAAGAAATTCATTCATAAGCTACAAACTAGAAAAGATACTAAGGCATCAACAAAATTATATGCTCTAACATATGACAACCTTTTGCTGGATGATTGTTATTTAAGAATCAGATGTCCATCACCAGATTCCTCTCTTTAGCTTCAAATGTTAGGACAGATTCAACTAACCATCCTCGGGCTCCTCACAGGATCACCCAGCCAGGCCCTCTCCACCCCGGGCACTCCCCAAAGGACATTATCAGGTGCTGCATTGGTACTTTTGCAGTGATTAATGATGACAGAGATGGCTCCACTCCCTACTCTACATATACCTCTATATCTAATGATGAGTGGTTCTTCTCCCCTTTATAGGGTTCACCCTATTAGGTCATCCTTTCTTATGTTCTTCTCTTTAATTTTCACTTGTATCTCTTTAGTTTGTGGATTTCTGGAGTTGCTTTTTCATTCCCACATTACGTTTGTAGCTTACTGTATTTTATAGTCCCGTTGACCTATTCTTTTGATCACCTCCACACATTAATAAAATTATCCTACTTAATTTAATAAATACCATGGTTATAAATTGTCCATCACACACAAGACCATGGTTATAAACTGTTCGTCATACACAGAGTCGTTGCTTAATTTTGTTCCTAAACAGGATGATTCTACAGACCTCTATTATATCATGGAAAAAAAAAGGAAATTATATTGATGTCCGCAAATGAACAAATTATATCAATGGGACTCTCACGTACAATTAGCTACAATAGCGATGAAGGAGTCCCCAAGGGATCTCCAAAAAATCTAGAATCTAGATTAATAAAAATATAAAAAAAATAACAATAAAAAGGAGTAAATTAGAGACCAACCATATAGACAATTAAGTAAAGATTGACCCTATGTGAGAAAAAGAAAACAAGAACATGCATTGTTGTAGCAGAGAGAATTGATCGGATCATGAACAGAACACCAAAAGCTGTCAAAGTCTGTACAAGTCACATGTTACTTCTGCCCTTTAAACCACTCGAAGGTGATTGTACCTGAAAATGCAAACTTTGAATTTACATATATGCAGTTATTTACATTTGGATCAGACATTACTGTTGACCGTAGCCATTCTCGCACCAAGTTATAACAACTTACAACTGCAGAATTGAATGGATCAAGCATCACCAATAGAGACTTGACACTATATGCAATATATTTTTCAGGAACAAGAACTTATTGCAATTCATGCTATGCTTAGGATGCCATTAAGCACAGGTATGATGCAGAAATAGCCTATAGATGTTCTAATATTATAGCTTGTTTTGTCAAGCAGATCTAGTTGAAGTTCGACATGGGCTAGTTGTAAATTATAGAGCTCCTTTAGGTGTAAGTAAAAACTTAGTTTTCAATACTGTAAAAGGAAAGTATTGGAAGTACAACCATATCCCCAAAATTGAATATAAGATGAAAGAAGCCTTATAGAAGGAAAAATGGCATGGATTTTAGCCTTCCATCTTCAGTATTTACTGTTAGTGTTTCACATATGAACAAAATATGTATATAATGGTGTTTGACTTGTGCATAAAAAATAATATACATTCTGTTTCTCATGCATTTGTTTGTTTCTTACTCTAAACTTCTTACATTGGTTGTGAGGTCTGGTTTGTTGCAGCATATATGTCCCAAAATGCCATGATCTTTATGCAAATAAGAGTGTCCACAGAGGCCATGGCTCTTGTGCTAACATAATGATTGAATGGTTGTAGCCAGTGGGATGAATATGCGTGTTTGCTCGACGTCCCCCTCATGTGGATGTGGATGATGTGGATACAGATGTGTATGTGGGTGTGTTATTAAAATAGATCTTTAAGAAAATGGGGTCTTCGCAGAGGCATTAGCCCTCCCTCCTAATCAACCATTAGGATCTGAAGCTAGGCCTCAGAAATTTGAAATTGGGGCACAGAAAAAGAAAGCCTCGGAGACCAAATTAGGCCTATGAAATTGAAATGGGATTTTCTAAATTTGAAAATGGCCTCTGGAACTAAGCTTGTTCCCAATATAAGAACTATGGTGTTCCAGACTCCTTGAAATCGAGGGCTTTAGATCTACCCTGGCCTCGGTATTTGAAATACCACCTCAATAAGACCTTACAGAAATCAACCTCAGAAATCACTAAAATAGGCCTCAGAAATCATTGAAACCAGTCTAAGGTTAACTTGTTCAGAACTTTACTAACTCATTAAGATTATTTCCCGTCAAGGCACTATGGCACTTGAAAAAGCCAACAACCACAAAATTGAGTACAATGACCTCAAACATCGCTTCAATTAGAGGATTTCATGTTCTTTTACTATCTGCTTTTATAGTTCTCGATATTAAATTTATGATATTAGATAAAGACCTTATGAACAACTGGACGTACAGAAATATTAAATAGAAAAATTCAAATATTTTCCTAAATAAGGCTTAAAGCTCACTTGGATAGTATATCACAATATATTGAAGTGGAACAAATATTATCAACCATGGCCCAAACATACTACAGAAAAAAGGTTTTTCATATCAACAACATTCTTATCAATTTTGTAGCTCTTAGCTTCTCTAGATGTCGAACCATTTGCAGCTTTGGTGCACAAGTAGTTTTTGGAGAGAAATCCTCTCCAAAACATACTTGTGTACCAAAGATGCCTTGTTTGAGCACCATGTGCAAAAGAACACCAGAGAAATTGTGTAGGCCTCCTAATTTTTTTCAAAACAAGACATATACATCATCTTAGGAGACAATGTTACAATTGGAAGCTGGATCTCCTGAAATATCTTTTTGCTAGCAAACATTTTCTTGTTTAAGAGCCCATAACACATGTTTGATGGCCAAAATATTAGAACTCAATAAACTAAGTTGTGGAAGTTCCTTTGAAGAGTTTCCTGCCTTGGGATAATTATTGTGAAAAAGCGTGATAAGGCTCACAGTCTATGGACCCACAGAATGTTATTGTCTACAACATAAAAAGTGGAATGAAATCCCGTGACAAAAAAATGTTGCCCAAAAGAATGGCATTAAAGTTCACCTTCAAGTTGGTAAATACAAAACTTGCCAGGGCAATTTTGAACTTTGTTAATTCCCCAATGAACCTTATATTTTTTATCTTTGTTTCAATGTTCATTTGATCTTGCACAAAAATATGATTAACATATACACTTAACAGTTAAAACTTAATAACATAAGATGACAATGGCATGTCTAACAAAGAAACAAACTTTATCTCAATATAACAAAAGACCAAAATACAGGAAGTACAATGTAATGTTTTCAAAAATGTCACTAACAATACCGAAACAAAAGGCCATAACCACATAGCTTCCATTAATTCCATTAATTAATAATACAAGAAATATCTAAAAACACAAACCACCAAAGGGGAGAATAATCTATAGATCACTAGAAATAGTTGATAAAGAAAGAGAGGATGGTCTTTTATGGCAAGGTAATTATGAACATTCAAAACAAAATTTATGACACATAATTCATAATTGTAGCACATGGTATCAGTCAATCATGCCAAAAACGCACAATGAAAAGAAAGGTACCTTTTTATTTATTAAGAAATTGAACTCCTCTTCTAGCAGTTGCATAAGCATTGAAGCTACATCTTTCATGCAAGTCGATAATGTTGCCACCATTCTTGAATAATAAGGCAATAATTCTAAGGATGTCCGAGGTACATTGAATAATGTTCTCACAAGATTTTTTCAAACACATGCAATGTTGCACCCAAGAGTTTCTAGTGTTGCATCATCACTCGCTTTGGCTTTGCCCTCAACTGCATGAGTCTCTCCCATGAGTCACAGAAAAGCATGAAAAATACCTATATAATGATAACTATCTGTTTGTTCAAGCTAGAAGGTGAGAAACAAACTAACTCTGCACCTAGTATGATGGGATGTAAAACACACCTGACAACAGCCATAAAAAAGCCTGGAATCAAGGAAGGTCTCTGTAAGAATAAAGTGGGATTGTCAGATAAGCTCAAGTATTAGTGTAATAAAATTATGAAAAATATGAACCCGTTTCACCATAGAAATTCAAAATATAAGAAATTGTGATGGAATAAAGAACAGTGATAGTTGGAGTATAAATAAAAACCATAAAGCTACTGGACATCATATTCCAAAAGAACTATGGCAGTGGAAACTAAACGAAAAGTTAAGCATGTCAACTTTATCAGGTAATTGAAAATATATGCAATCAGTCACACCATCAAAAACAATATTACCAAATTGAAAAACAATTTTGTACCGACAAACAACTACAAGGATTCCGTAGTAACAGAAGTAAGGTTGGTGGCAGTGATTTTCCTAACAGATAAGACAAGGTATGGAAAGTACGAAAAGATGTCTATGTCCATTTTATCTGGAAATTTAAAGTATTAACACTGTGGTACTATCAAAAACTTATTATAATGAAATGAAAAACAATATGTATCGCAAACAACCAAAAAGCTTCTCTAGTACTACAAACAAGATTAATGTTTTGCGGCACTTTTTCCTAAGTTCAAAGTCAAACAGAGATGACCAAGTAAGGACCACTATTCCTGTATGATTGACATTCTTGGTCGTGATGGACATCTTGAAGAGGATAAGAAATTTATCCAAAACATGCCTTTTGAACCAGATGCCATTGGATGGGCTGCATTGCTTGGTGCCTGCAGAAGCCATAACAATATAGAGTTATGGATCCGTGTGGAAGAACAACTTTTTAAGTTGGAACCATCAAATGTTGCACCATATGTGGTGTTGGCAAACATGTATGCTTCTGCTGGCAGATGGAATGATGTATCAAGAGTGAGAAAAATGATGAAAGATGGGGGAAATAAAGAAGCAGCCAAGATGTAGCTGGATCGACATCAATAAGAGAGTGCACACTTTAATTACAGAAGACAACTGACACCCACAAATGGATGAGATCTATGCAACTTTAGAGACACTAGCTGTGAGGATGAAGGAGGCAGGGTATGCGCCAAACACAAAATTTTCTCTATTGCATGATGTGGGAGAAGAATACAAGAAAGATGTTCTCTCTCACCACAGTGAAAAGTTGGCTCTTTCTTTTGGTCTAATGAACACACCCTCTGGGACAACTATCCAAATTATTAAAAACCTTCATGTATGTGGCGATTGCCATACTTCCTTCAAATTTATCTCCATGATCACTGCATGAGAAATTATTGTGAGGTATGTTAACTGTTTCCATCATTTTAAGAATGGTCTATGTTCTTGCAGAGACTACTGGTAACCCCCTTTTGAACAAATAACAAAGAACTAATCCCATTTCTTGTATGCCTTGGTTTAATGGGGCTGGGATTGGAAATGTTTATATTTCCCGTGCATGTGTCTTGGAGGGATTTTAAAGTTCAAAACACAACAAAAAAATAGAGAAATATTTGACTTTCTCTATACTTGGAAACATCTAGAATCATTGATTGTATCACAAACTCATGAAGCATAGATAAAACTGCCAGGTATGTGGTTATTCTGTATTGTGCAACATCTAGTTGGTTAGTCTGTGAGGATAAAAGTGACATAGATCAAAAGACTTGATGAAGTTAGCTTCCATTGTTGTGAAAAATTCTCCAGCTATGTCTTCAGGTTTTCTCCTGGTTGAGTTACATCATTTGAGCATTTATTGCATGATTTCCAGTTCCATTCTTGAGTTGATACCAATTGTACAGACTACAGAAACAAAAAATTCTAGGTCAAATCGTTTAAAATTAGGGAATCAGTATCTCATTAGCAACCTATAAAGGCCACCCTCTTGTATACCTCTGGCCAAAACTCAACCAATATCCTTGCTGCAATCTCTGATAACTTGATCGTCAACTCAGATACAAATCTAAGATCTATCATGGTTGAAACTGAAAGTAGATTCTTCATTAAACCAAGAACATATAAGACATCATCAATATCAAGAACATCACCTGATGGCATGCAGAATGACACTGAACCCATCCTAGTCACTGGATATGTGGCATCATCACCAACTCCCCCCTACATATATGACCCCAGTGTCTTGAAGTTTGTCGAATTCCTTCTTGTTAAAGGTCATGTTCTTATATGCTTCATTATCCACATACAACCCTACACCAGAAATGGTGTTAATGGAAAGGCACAAACCCATGGAGAAGGTTTTCACAACACTGGATGCTAACTCATCCACTCTTACAGAAGCTTTTGCACTCCCTGCAAATTGTTTTTGTTGACTACCCTTTCCCTTCTTCTCATGACACTAAGAAGAATAGTGGCCCATCTTTTGTCACTTGAAACACTTCAGATGTCTCAAGTCTTTCTTCTCCTAGTTAGAAGACCCTAAATCTCCCTTCTTCCCCTTCTAAATCTTCCCCAGTCCTCCTTTCTTACCACCTTTCCTCATCTTCCCAATGAGGGTAGGGTTCTAACTCTCCTACACTCTAGCTGAAACAGTCTCTCATATTTTAAAAGGTAGGAAGCTTCTCCTGATCAAAAACACCCCAAACAAACATGTCCCGGGATGAATGGATCCCATTTATTTCTATGGGCACCAACTCTTCATCCTCCATCTTCATCCCAATCCTCCAACAACCAAGGCTATTTAAAAAAAAAAAAATCTCCCTCACCCTGATACTACCAGTGCCTGTGGATTTGGTATCATATTGCATGGGCGATATTTGTCTTGTGGTTTTTTTCTATGTGATGTTACAAGCTATATTTACGGTTTCAAATTCTTATGTTGGGATTGTGTTAACATTAATACTTTTCTTAATTGTGTGTGTGTGTGCGTTAAACATCACTATTGGGTGTGTGTGTCATTGCGTTGTGAATAATCCCACATGGATAACAATTGTATGATGGAGATGGTATACAAGCCATTGCTCACACCAAAATATTTGCCAAGTAAATGTACGTAAATGCGTTAAGTGTGTATAAGAGTTGTAGATCAACATAATAGACTGGGAATATATATGGATATTGAGATAGAATGTTGAGACCCTTATCCTGTAACATATCTCCATATCTTTAATCTTGGCATGTGCTTCCGGTGAGACGTTCCCTTAACTAGCACTGAAAATGTCAACACGAAACTACATCAACCTTTGTTGAACACTTAAGTGGACCTAAGTCTGCCAATTAGAGACAACAATCCCTAAGGTGGCCAAACAACTCCACACCACAAAACCAAATGTTGTGGTTCACAATAAATTATTGTCTTGAACCATCAAAGTTTCACATTGTCACTAAAGTTCTACTCTTTTAAGGTACTCGATAAGAAAGGGGAAAAGTTCTTTTCCTAATAACCCTCATTGAAATGGATCTTCATGGTTCCCATCTATTCGGTGAATTTTAGGTTTTTGTAAGGTTGTGGGTCAATTAAAACACCTCCAAAATCCTTGGGCATAGTGGAACTACATGCGAATCAAGGTTATACATAAACCTAAGATCAAAATTCCAAAATCTAATTGAAATAGTATCCCAATTTAGTCCAAAACTTTGGAAATCTTAAGCATTTTGTTTGATTTGATTATAGGGTGTACCCTTTCCTTCAAAAGTTGTGCATAGGGGTTGACATGCACAATATGCCTATGGAAGCAGTAATATGCTACGTGAAAACAATTGAGTATAGAAACTTAGATGGAAAGATGCAAGAACTATGTAATTACATACATCAATCTCACTTGGCTAATTGGATGGACGACCCATGTCTATTGGCCTAGAAACCCAAACGGGAAAACCAACTTCGAATGGTTGCTCAATTTTTGTTTTTAACAATTGCAGGGTTACAATGCATGCCATTCAACAATCTACATAGACAAATTCTTCTTCTACATCCTCTCCTCTCGGCCAAAAGACCCTTTGTGCATCAAACAACAACATTCCATTTCCTATTATATTATCTTTTTACATCCTCTATAACATTGTCCATATATTCAACCTTCGTGACATGAACACACTTACCCATGTTGTTCCAGAGGTTCGCAACCTCTCCATCGCTTTGGAGGTGGTTGTTAATAATTCCACATTGTCTCAACAATTTCACATCCTCTTAGGTGTCGATCATCCCATTCATGAAATCGGTATATCATGTGAAAGCCATCACAGCAGGTGCGGCGAAAGATTCGAATGCCACCAGATTTAGTATGTAAAGGGAAAATGATACATACTAATGTAGCATCCTTATAATTTTTGTATGAATCTCCATGCCCTTCCATAGTGATGCTAAATTGGCGCATGCTGGAAGAAAAGTAGAAAATGTGAAGTGATTGGGTTGGAGACCTATTCTTGACATTTGGTGAAAGAGTGTCAATGCCTCCTTAGGAAGCCCATCCCTTGTGCAAGCAACAATCATGACTATCCATGAGCATGCATTTCATTCAGGCATTTGGTCGAATACTTTTCAAGTGTCCACCATAGTGTTGCAATTGGCATACATGTTGAGAAATGTGTTGTGTAAAAGTGCCACAAGGATTCTATGTGTCATTTTTCTTTTCAAAAATCAGCATGACCTTGGCAATATTACAAGCATGATGAAGTCAATAACCAAGTGGAGGACATTGTATATGTTTATTACTTTATTTGGAATTCTATAAGTTCAATAGAATTTGGCATCAAACAAAGGTAACAACATCATGTTTTTATTATACTTCTCCAACACAACAGGGAGAGTTTCTTTTTGAGTTTGAAAAGTGCTAAGTATAAGTGTTGAGTTTGAAAATTTCTACAGAAGTACCAACAGATCCTGCATGGATTAACTAGATATGCTTAAAAAGTATAAGTGCTCATCTCTATGGAAAATTAGCTATAAAAAAATGGGTAGAGATCCCAACCTTCTCCATCCTGGTCCATTGCGTCTATCTCATAT
This sequence comes from Picea engelmannii, assembly GCA_009831015.1. Classification (NCBI taxonomy): domain Eukaryota; kingdom Viridiplantae; phylum Streptophyta; class Pinopsida; order Pinales; family Pinaceae; genus Picea; species Picea engelmannii. The sequence continues at coordinate 92,997 of ML777885.1, forward strand.
TCAGATGATGTCCACTCACTACTTTGTTTTCTTTGTTCTCTACTTGAGGATGCAACTTGGCTCAAGGTAGATCGTATTGCTTCTACATGTGCAACATCACCTGGGTCCATTTCTCTATCTGACAATGGTGATATAGATCCTAGAAATAATATTCACTTCAATCAATAACAAGCAACTATTTGAATCCTTAAGGTTTGTATACATGAAAATAAAAAGACACCTGCACATTTACCATTGTTGTAATTTGGTTGATGGAGTGGAGTTTTAGGTTCATCGATTTTCTGCCTTATAGGTTTGTTGCCCTCTATTTCTTATAAGTTTATTTCATCCTATATAACTCGGACCCTGCTTGCAATCATTAATATCAAATGGGAAGAATAATAGATATGCCAACCAAGCTTTGATGGAAATATTCATAAATTAAATTCTAAGATACTAAGCTAAGACTCAAAGGAAAAAAATCTCTATTTCATTCATTTCATACCAATAAGTTTAGAGTGTGCAATTATTATATGGATACCTTCTCATGAAATTAATGATACAACCCAGGTGGTCCAACAACAAGAAACCTTGGTCTGTCAGCTCTTGATAAGTTTAAAATTAGTATTCTATTTCTTTTTGATTAAACATAATATATATGAATAATTTTTAAAAAACATCTCCATCTTCATTGTAAATGGGAGACAGTCCTACTGGACATGATCTTAGGATTCATAACATAAAAAGAAAATAAGGCTATCAAGTGTAGAATCAATAACAGAGGAATTGATTTAACAATAGTATTCCCAATCTATGGAACGTCCAATTATCATTACAATTATAACAACATATGAAACTCTATTGGGCTTTCTACTTGTTGGTGCCCACTTCAACCTTCTTCCTCCATAAGACAATTTCATCAACCCAGATTATATAGCTTTCTTATGAATGTTTATAGGACATGTGGAAGGTAACATAATTGTTGTGAAAACTCAACCTTTGACCATACAAAAGAAGTTGGAAGTGGAAACCAGATGCACCACTCCCAAAATCGAAAAGGAAAGGTGATGTATATGTTCTTTGGTTATAATGATTTTTCTTGTGAGATGGCAAAGCTCGGGCCTCAAACATAGCTATATGCTTATTAGGAAACCATGCTCTAACAATGGCTTGGGAGGTTAGTTTCATCCATAGTTGCATTGGAATTTAATCAACCTCCCCCCTAAACTACTAGTAACAGATATTCCCTGGATCCATTTTGGGTATGACTTCGCATATCAAAAACAAATCCAAATGGATCAATTTAATATTTGTTTTTGGTCTGCAGATCTGTACCAGAACGGTCCAAAATTTACATTTTTACCAGGCAATATATACAGTAATAGTAGGAAAACTAATAATAGGAAATTTAATTCTATAACATTTCCAGCCTTAATGTCCATACCAAATTTTCCACAATTCCAAGGTCGTAAGGCTCCCAGCATAACTGAGACAGACATAACACTTGTAGATTGAATAAATCACAATCCTTCTCATAGATTCTCCGGGTTAGCTAGATTAAATAAAAATCACAAATATTCATGTATAATCAATTGCAGAAAATTTCAGAGAAACATTTTGCAAATGGAAAAATGGACTATGAACCTGTGACCAGATACACCACTTTTCCATGTCATGATTTTATTGAGAATATGATATCATTGGGAATAGCGGTTACTACTAATTTAACATAATCAACTAACATTGAAACATGAAATAGTCTGGCAGGCTAGCTCAAGTGATTAAGTACTTTGAGCTTCATGCAAGAGGTCTCAGTGTCTAATCCCTGGGCTGGCTACCTCTGTTGCATGCCTCATCAGATGGCCCTACCAGGTTAGACATTGTAATCAGTGCCGACATTTTACACTGGTTAGCATATGCAAAATGTAGGGAAGTGCCTGGGGTTTCTCCATGGGTTTTCATTTGAAAAAAGATTGAAACACGAAATGCAAGAGAACCTTATCAAGTGAGGAAAAAAATTCACCATTTTAGTTGCTAGGGTGCCTAGAAGAGAATTTATCATTTATATAGGCAGCTTGGACCGTGAATTGGAAAGCATATTGGCTCACCAGGCCATCATACCAGTACCAAATTGGTGTACCTGTACTATGCAAATCAGGTCTAATCCACTTTGTAGTAAAGAGAGTAGAAAATGCGAAAAAACAATCCATGAAATATACAGAATACAGTCTTATAAAGGTCATTTGTGGTGCACGACCTCTTCGGGTCACCAATACTGAAATAGTTTCCAGGCTCTGGAACAGATTGAGACAGAGGACACTATTACATTTTTAGTGAAACCATACTTCAATGAATGCACCATTCGAAGATTTGGGTATTTTGGTCAAACAATGAAGTAGTGTTTTCTTGTGGAAATTCCATTCTAGTCATTGGTTTCATTCGTATATAGTTCTCATAAAACCCAACGTCTCCCATAAATCTGCTCTGCTTGATGTGGGCATGGATCACCTTACCCTCTGGTAGGGAATTTCTTTGAATACATCCCTGTAGAAGACAAATATACATAGAGCAGTCTAAACGTTCACCTGTGATACCCAAAATGCCTAAAGCCTCGCTGAAGTGGCCATGTTTACAGAGTGTCGAGATGGTCAAGAGATTTGGGCTCCTTCTTTCTCCTATGGGGTAATCTCCTCTGTCCCATCTTGCTGTCGATCGGGGTCGACTGATTTTTTTAAGTGTGGGTTCTAAAATTTGGGTGTAGTACTGTTCATGGGTCGGGTTTTGTTTAGTTGTGGTTTTCAAATTTGGGCAGCAAGGGTTTTCAATAGTGGTCAGGTTTTATTTGCTATTTTTTTTTTTTTTGTTTATAATATATACTAGCACAACCACATAATTGTGGTTGTGGATGATAAATACCATAAAGATATATTTCATTTGCAAGTAATTCTTTCTTGGCCTATTTCATTTACAAATAAACTTTAATTAATATATTAAAGTTACAAACAAACCTTTATTTTAGTAGAAATTTTAGTTAAAATTTTAAAATGAAATAGTATGATATATAGTTTCACCTGAAATTTACACTTATTAACATAAACATGTACAATAATTTTTTGAATGCTTGCGTTTACATAATTTTTATTAGGGCTTAGAGCTCCAATGTATTATACCGTTGTAGGATTTGGTACGGGTCTATGTGTTGTTGGTTTAAAATTAATGTTGGTCAAAGTGGAATATGAAGTAGATACAATCTGAAATACAAATATATTGAAACAATATTAATTCACACATGGGCATGGGATTAAGCAACACTATAATAATATCATTGTTACAAAAACTTAATATTAGAAAAAAAAACCATTTATTATGATCTTATAACAAATAGTTAGAAAAAACAACTGAACAATCACAGTAAAAACATAAATAGTTAGAAAAAACAATCACAATAATCTGGACAATCACAATAAAAACATAAATAGTTAGAGAAAACAATCACATTAATCTGGACAATCACAGTAAAAACATAAATATAAAAAATTACTGCTTTCAGACCAAATTAGATGATCAATTGCATGGTGTTGCATGGTCTCTGAAACCTTTTTTTTTTCATGATTCAGGCAATCTTGTCTGTTCTAAATATTTCCTCGATCCTTCTCTTTTTGATATATGTATGGTTTCCGTTCCGTGTCTGCGATTCTACTTCTCATAATTTTTACTTTTAACAGCCGGATCTGAAGTATCAACAACTCTTGTAATACCAATCGACCGATCCGTTAACGCATTAATCCCAACGCATTAATCCTGACTGCATTAATCTAGTTAACTGGACAAGAACCTCCCCACTGGGAGACCTAAAGTTTTGACAATTAGAGGGGCCTGATGGAGATACGGGGCCCCAAAGGATTCAAACCACCCATTCTTCATCTTAATATTATTATTATTTTCCATTTCATCTCCCCGAAATATGAATTTCAATTGCAGTGGCCTAGAAGCCGAACTTTCACTCACCATTGTGACCACCATAAGCATGGCAATCAATATTACCAATCATGTAGATGCTATTGTCATTTCCATATCGCTCCAACCTGAAGAATTATTCTGTTAACAACTATAGAATAAGTAATTGATTGCAACAACATTAAAGAGTATATTCAATCAAGTTTCTTTCGAGTTTCATTCTCACACTTTTGCAACAAAGTTGATTGATCTCAACAATGGGATTGATCACAGACTACTCCGACCTCAAGTTTTCAGAAGATATATAGCCACCAAGACATTCTTTTACTGGCTATGATCGATGTGTACGTTGACTGTGTCATCCTGGTTTCTGATCGAGTGAGTTCATAATTAAATTTTGATGTTGCTGTGACAACTTTGATGTCTTTGAGAAAAATGTAGGAGTGAGGAATTGAAAGAAGTTGGGAAAATTCAGAATAACAGAGTGGCCTCTCAAAGCAAAAGTTGTGACATCATGTGTGCAAGTTGCAATTTATGGGCTGAGTCGAGTCGGATCCTTCACTGTTGTCTGGGATACCGCTACCTAATTTTGAATACCCACCTTCCCCCTTTCGATATCGATCCATAAATTGAATGAAAGACAGGAAAATATCGATTCACATTACCTAAAGACTGCTTTAAACTGAAACACCAGAAAAATATTGATCTGCATTAACTAAAGATGGATTTAAACTGAAATGCCAAAAAAATATCAATCCATAAATTGAACGTAAGAAAAACGTGGCTATGGTTCACATCCCAAGCAGGCCAAACCTGGCCATGGTTCACATCCCAACAATTATATGTGCAATCCATTTGAGGTAGTTCCTTCTAATAATCAAAACGTGGCAATAAACTTTTGCATGGATAATGGAAGGGACTTGCTAATAATGGTAGATTTAGCAAAGGAATCCTTAGATAATGGAAGGGACTTTCTCTCTACATAGAAAAGGGTGAAAAGGACCAATACCCTTACCAACATAGACCCTTCTTAGTTACCCCTTGGTCGAATTTCTACCCTTTTGATGATAAAGCAATTGGCCCAAAACGCCAAGTCTTGTAAGGCCATGCTATGGGTTTTTCAAGAGTAGGCTGACATCACCCCATACTCGATGACTCCCACACATGAGAGAATTTTCTAGATTTTAATAAGATCATAGGCCATCCCCAACTTTGAGACAAACATGCAAGCTTGATTTGAGAATTTGATAGTGATTGGGTTATATATCACTAGGTTCCCACCACAAGTTCCACATTGTAGTAATTCAATCCAAATATCAATGTTCAACCCTATTCAACTCTTGATTTGTTGTGGATGGCCAAGCTCAGTCTTGAGGAAGCTACACAATGCATTGTACACTTCAAGAAAGGCTATGAAGAGTTATAACATGTTAATCAATGCCTTCAAAACTAAACTGAGATGACCATTGACACAAATCTCTAAGTACAAGTGAGGTAGAATTTGGAACAGGAATTGGAGTTGGTTTCGTTTTAATCGGAGAAACTTTGACTAGAATGGAAATAGGTGGACCCTCAACTTGAGGATCCTTCACTCCACTAGTGGCCTACTGAGGCAATATATGTGGTTTGTTCTTTGTGGAGATAATTACACTAGCAAACTCCATTATTGCAAGCAAACTTGGAGACTGAAAAGAACCAAGAGAATCAACAATTATGGGGATTGATGTATATGGTGGCTCCTCTTCTTTATGAAGGCCAAAGTATTAAGGAGTAGTTGTGGAAATCCATGAAGGAGAGTCTCACCATATACACTACAATGTTGTAGTGGATGGGAATCATGTAGCAGTGAGAGAAACCCATAGAAGAGCTATGAGACTACATTAAATAGATGAATGTCGAGCTATGTGACTCTTATGTTCTACATGGATTATTGGTATGTATGTAATGCTTTATTTTTTTGTTATGATGAATATGTTGAACTGAATGTACGTAAATTTGTTAAGTGTGTATAAGAGTTGTAGATCAACATAATAGACTAGGAATATATATGGATATTGAGATGGAATGTTGAGACCCTTATCCTATAGCATATCTCCATATATTTAATCTTGGCATGTGCTTCCGGTGAGACGTTCCCTTAACTAGCACTAAAAATGTCAACACTAAACTACATCAACCTTTGTTGAACACTTAAGTGGACCCGATTTTTCCAATTAGAGCCAACAATCCCTAAGGTGGCCAAACAACTCCACACCACAAAACCAAATGTTGATGTTCACAAGAAATTATTGTCTTGAACCATCAAAGTTTCACATTGTCACTAAAGTTCTACTCTTTTAAGGTGCTTGATAAGAAAGGGGAAAAGTTCTTTTCCTAGTAGCCCTTGTTGAAATGGATCTTCATGGTTTCCATCTATTCGGTGAATTTTAGGTTTTTGTAAGGTTGTGGGTCAATTAAAACACCTCCAAAATCCTTGGGCATAGTGGAACTACATGCGGATCAAGGTTATACATAAACCTAAGATCAAAATTCCAAAATCGAATAGGTGATTACCATTTTCGTGGAAATGCTTGTCCCTTGAGTGTATCTCCTTTGTATTTATCTCTAGTAGTCGATCAAAGATGTATTTATCTCCAGTGGGATCACACTGTCCCCTCACAATGTCCCCTCCTTGTCTCAGGCGACCGACTCAAATGCTAGTGGGCTCACACTGTCCACTCCTTGTCTTAGGTGGCTAGCTTCAATGCTAGTGGGCTCACACTGTCCCCTCCTTATCTTCGGATGGGCCTCCTCGATAGTGGGCTCACACTGTCCCCTCCTTATCTTAGGCGGTCGTCTCCAGTATCTTCAGGTGACCAGGGTTTTGTTTCAGGCAGGCCTCCTCATTCACAATATCTTCTTCTTGTATCAGGAATCCGACCCCAATATGATCTGCACACGTGCGTGGGATAGGGTTTTGTTTTTGTTTCAACTAGTGGCAACTTCACACTCATGGGATTATGGATTTTTTTCTCGTTTTATGATTGCTATAATATTTTTTTTTGTGTTTTCATTATATTATATTAATTTATTTTTTTTGTTTGTTAATTTGTGTGGGACCTGTTGGCTACGTGATTAACCTGTGGCTTGAGAAACCGCAACTCAGGGGCATCTAAGCCGTCAAAATCACTCGGGGATCACACCCGGCCTGAGCCATACCAACCCTTAACATGGTTGGATTTTTTGTCCCCGCAGGTTTCGAACTGGTGACTTTAACATCATGGAGTGGCTTAACAACACACTCCATCACCGACTGTCCTACACCTCGGGGACATTATATTATATTAAATTAATATATATTATACAATATATTTTGGAGAAGGCTATGAAAGACAAAGAGTTACGCCTTGGTAGAGTGTTTTTGATGCATCCTTCGGGCATAGTATTGTAATGACTCTAACAACGTACTAACAAACCCATTCTTTGATTAAATCTGGGAGGGTGCAACATGTTTATTTCTAAGTTTATTGTTCATAAAAAATTGCTTCCCATTTGAAAAAAAAAAATTGATAGTAATAAATAATGATAATAGTAAATAATACACAATAGATATTTAGTATTACTACTAATAACAATACCCTAATAAGTCTATTGGATTAGCTCAATCACTTTGAACAAATTTCTTCAAGGAGGAGTTCATTGTAAGGTCTCCTATCCTTATCTAGCCAAGGTTCGAGTCTCATTGAGTCCCTCTAGGTTACCAACTACTATTTTGGTTGATGTTTGAGCTAAGATCCATTCATATATTTCAATGGATAGGGATGATATTGTGAGGTTTTCCTTGGATGATAGTAATAATAATAATAATAATAATAATAATAATAATAATAATAATAATAATAATAATAATAATAATAATAATAATAATAATAATTTGATAATAATAATAATAATAAGAACACGAATAAGAAGAAGAAGAGGAAGATTCCCCTAACCCGTATGACCCTCGATGCTATCAACTCCTGACACTTTGTGACCATGAATGAACTATCCCCATAACATTGTGACCATGAACACAACAACCCCTTAATACACTATGATCTACATTGTCTTGAAGGTGTTAACCTTTCTCTAATATAGATCAAATTTTCATCCAAGAGTGTCGCTCAAGAATATCCACCTTAAGGAGGTGTTAACCTACATTGTCTGAGCAAGAATGTCTCTTTTTCTCTGGGGAGATCATTTAAGAAATTGATCAAAGTCAATTTCCCTCAACTCTAGCATTCCTCTCAGGTCGGAAGATTCATAATAAAGAAGTCAAACTCTCCTCCAATAATACAAATCTCAACAAAGGAAGTCTGTCACAATATCAAGGTCTTTAAAGAATACACTTTGCTATGCCACTTCCAAGATCTGTCCACTTCAAGGACTCTCCATGGTCTTGAAGGGTTTTCAACGTAACCACTCAAGAGGTCGCCCACTAGAGTGGTGGGGGGGTCTTTTCATCTAGTGAGGTACTGTAAGACCTCAACCAAACACCAACAAGTGACGTTCTCCCCCCAATACTAAAGCTCACTGGAAATTCAAAGTGACTTCCTCCTGCAAAGGTCCATTCATATCCATCAGTCAACAACATGCCCAACCCTGTAATCCCATGGTCCCATGCTAGTCTCTGACAGGGACCATCATGTTGATGTTGCACTACTCTGATCATGACTGTCTTCTCAAAGTATACATAATGAATCCTCCACTCTTGGATCCTCATAAGATGAAATAAACTACTGACCAAATGGACTCTTGGATCCCATGTCAAATTTGGAAGTCGATCACTTCCAATCCCCACTAACTGTTGATGTGCCCTACTGGTAACTGTCGAAATCCCTCCATCCTCATCCCAATGAGAGTCTGAATATGTATCAACCTATGAGATATCCTATATCCCATGGCCTAAGATACTCTCTGTCACGCCCAAGGCCTCAACTTTTGGTCTCTGATGATCCACCCCTATCCTGTTGTATGCAATAAAGACACTCTTGTCAGGTGGTCTCAACCTACCAACTCTCCATGTCCCTTTCCACTGTCTATCTCCCTCTGTGTTGTTGTCAATCATGAAGGCATCGGGAAAGGGTATCATAAATATCTGCAACCAACTATACAATTGGAAAGTCTCATATGCTTTGGTCAATCCCAAGAACTTGACCAAAAGCTCGTCCATTGGCACCCATGGTAAATAATCATTTGTACTCATCACTGAACACCAACCATTGGGTAAAACAATAGGTATATCCACAACTTGAGGTTCAATCAATCTCCATCCATCATCACTCATATAGTTGTTGTTAGTGTGAGGGTGATCTCCCAAAATGATGTGTTGTTGCAAGGGAGAGGAATCTCCATGCTCCACTAAGTATGTCTCCTCCCTACAATCCAATGCGTCCCATATTGAAATCATGAATCATGTAATCCCTATTTAGGGCATGTGTGATGGCAGACTAAGGGACCACACATATCCATGATATTTTAGAGACAAATTTTATGACCTTAGACCCTATCTTTTGGCTTTCAACTATTGCATGGGCACCAAGAGACATCTCCAATGCACCAATCCTCAATATGGTGACCATATCTCACTTATAAGCTAAATATTCCCTATGTAGGCCAAGGACCAGGCCCAAAGAAACATCCTTGATGTTATAAATCTCAAAATGGCCACCATATCCCACTTACAAGACAAAAATTTCCCATATAGGGCTTGCATGTTGGCTTATGGTCCAATGCATGGCTCATGAACCCTAATGTCATGGACCATGGATCTTATAGATTGTTTGGTGCTCTAGGGATGATTCTTGTGCCCTAAGCCATAATCAAGGGATACCATTAATGGAGGGTGACCTTAGTTTATAACATTTATATTTGGTGCTCATTCATCACTTGTGAGGGCTTGAGACACCACATAGGAAACATACAAAGAATCTTTGTTTTATGAACAAGATATGGTTTACAGTTTAATTTGATCATGGTTTACGGTTTAATCTGATCACGGCTTATGGTTTACAGTTTAATCTGATCATGGTTTATGGTTTAATCTAATCCAGTTTTGTGGTATTACTCCCTCTGTGGTATTACCTTGCCACAAATCATATGCCACAAAGGTATTGTTTGAAGTGTTCCCTAACCCTCTGTGGTATTACTCCCTCTGTGGTATTACCTATTGCATCTCATTGTCAAACATTGTGGACCATTAATGAACAAGTCATTTTCAAGTTTTGATTTAACACAAAAAATACATAAGGTATAGCGATTTTTAACACCCTTTATATCTCACATCAATCCTAGGAAACATAAAATCAAAGCTTCAACCAGAAAAAATCATTCAACTAGCACAAAAGGTCCATCATCACTCAACCAATGGATACTCATAATAGAATTTTAAGATCAAATTCCTAATATTTAAAATCATAATCCTATCTTGATGTCCTCATCAAACTATTGAAACAAAAACCCCAAGGTTTTTAAGTTAGTGTTATATACCACTTAAACAAATATATTATACATTTAAAAATTACTTCCTAAAATTTTGTTTAATAAGGACAAACTTTCATGAGTTCCATAGTGAAATAGGGCATTGGACAATTTCTAAAATTTCGTGGGATAAGATAATTTATCATCTTTCTGATACTAAGAAGGTTGATGATAAAAAAACATGTTCTCTTAGAATTCACTAGGTATGCCCACATTAAATTCCAATTACAAAACCAAACCTTATTACAAAATATAACTATGTATGTTATATTAATCAACACCAATTCTTCAACATATACATATCTAAAGAGTTACTTCCATAACTCACATAAAAATATGGAAATCTCATCCATAAGACAACTACATCCTCCATACATTCATTTATATGGTTTCCACAACCATCCAACAGATTCGATTCAATATACCCTTTTGCTTCAATACTCAAGATGTACAAATATGTATCACTCTTTCTATATAAAATCATATCAAGAAAGACATAAGTGCTAAATTCAACTCATGAACAAATTCAAATATTATCAAGGAATACACCAAAAATCCAATCTTAAACACAATAAACAATAAACATTCCACAATAAACACAAGTAACACTCTATAGGTGCCACAATTTCCTTCTAAAATCTACTCAAAACATATCTAAGCCTCAAGATTACGTGCAACATCATAACAATTTAAATATTGGCATTTTCAAAGCAATGTCAAACAATGAGGCTCGAGCACTTAGTAATCCTTTGGAGAAAAGAGATAAGTTTTAGGAGATTTAGGTTGTGGATGATAAAATCACCGAGCTACATGATGAAACCTTAGTAGATAGAAATTATCTCTAAGAGTTTAGACCAGGCTACTCAAGACACTTAGATTTGTAGTAGTTGGAAGCATTTGTAGATACGGAATGGGAAGAAATAATGTAGATGCAACTAGTAGAACCAGATTAAGAGAAAGATCAATATTTCATTATTGGTGTTTCAATTGTGTTAAGTGGACCAAGTAGTTAGATGTATTCAAGAAAATTTTGTCTCATGCTCTTACCTTTATTCAAGAATTGGCCTCTTCATTTTAAGGGGAATTAGAATATCAGTTAACATCGAAGCAATAGAATTGACTCAAGGGTGATTCAATGGGTGTGGTAGAGGCTTGTTGGACTTCACTTGCTTTGGGATTTTTGTGCAAGAAATAAGAATGATGGGAATTGTGATATTTTGATAGCTTTGACCATTTCAAATGGACACTCAACTTTCACTAAAGAACAAGTGGGAAAAAACGTTTTTGCAAGTTAAGTTGGGTAGTATTTATTATGTAAGCATAGTGTTGTGAAAGGCAACCATTGTTAGTTAAGCCCAAAATTGGCATGTCAGGGATGCCCTGAAAATCCTTGTAAAATGAAAAGAAAAGGGATGGATCTTATTTTGGTCACTGTTATAGTCAAACTTATACAACATATAAACATAATTCCCAACAAAAATTCAATGAATTTCTTAAATAGCCCTCTTCATTGCAACTTGCTTCAAAATAAAAGTATCATTCCACAATGTTTACTAATGCATGATCAACATCTCTTGAAGCTTACTCTATCTGCATCGATTGAGGGGTATTTATGCCTATACCTAGCTTATATTGCAAATCATTGTTGTCATTTTCATTACATAATCCTTTGCATTTAAATCAGATGGAAACTCATTACAAATACCTTTCTACAAGATTTACAACATTTTCTAGTGTCTCTGGGTCTTATAGGACTTCCTCAACTTGCTTTTGAAAACCAAATACATTCTTCACAATCCTTCAAAGTGAAGTGTGACATAGTTTCCTAAATATTCAGACATATTCTCAGCACCAACTGTTATAAAGCCATTGTGAATCCAGTAAGGCACAATGTTGTCATTATAAGTAGTAGATATTTGATGGAGGATTCAAAATGAAAAATAGTTTGTATTTTCAGACTCCTCATGACTTGTACATCACTTTGGACTATACGGAGGAAAATTTTGGTCAAATCTAGCATGCATGAAGAGAAAAACACCACTTGAAATTGACCTTTCTGCCACATTTTGGAGCAGCACGCTACGCTTTCTGAGTACTTTTGGGAGAATATGAGTTTGAAGGGCCAGATCATGTCAATTTTGTTTTTTGATCATTTCATCAATTAGTAGGCATTCCCAGATTTCTATAACACTTTTTAGATCTATATTTGGACCTCGGGAAGGCCTCCAAAACTCCATTTTTCCTAGCACGCTACGCTTTCTATCAGTGTCGCTACGGTTTGTCCCGGAATTGGTTTTTTCAGCAATTTTTTGCCAAATTCGACATCTATGAAGTAATGATGTAATAGGGTGTAAATGAGTCAATTATAGTGATTTTGAGGTAGATTCATGCTTGGACATCAATTTTTGGTCCAATGTATTGGTTGAGGGAAAATGGGGATTGGTTGCAACCTCCCTAGATATATCACACTACCTCCTAAAACATGAAAACTTTAACACTCTACCATAATTCTCATCTAATTCATGTATTAATAGTTCACTTACCATTATAGCATGGATGTATGCTACTCTCTTCCTCATTAATATATCATTCCATGTTTTCCCTATGAAACTACAATAACTTTATATATAATTTCCTGTATATATTCATTTTTTTAATTGAATCATAATCCATGTGTTTCCACATGTTTCCTAGTGTTTTTTATCACAATCCAAGTGTATTAAGGTTTATCCCTAGGAGGACCAAGGAAACATGGAGGAGGAAATGAGGACTGTGGTTGATGTGGTGATAAAAAGGAGTTTCCTACCGGGTCCACTCAAAGATTGGCTCGGGGCCATTTGTAGGGTTGGTCGGTTCTTGGCTTGTTATCATGTCACTTGGTAGCACATGGGTGGTAAGTGTAGTGAAAAATCATCTTGGGAGGCGCTTTGAAAGAGCACTCTTCTCCACTTGTCATGGAGTTTGGGAGATCGTTGTGGCTCCCTTGTAGGGCTTTGCATTTGTATTCCTTGGGACAATTCTTGGTAACACATGAGTTATGTTGTGGGCTCTTCAAATGGTTGTGGGATCTAGTATATATAGGTTGGCTTTGAGTCAATATTGAGATCCTTTGTTGATGATGCAATTTCTTGTGGTTTTCATTTTTCAAGTCCCGTTGTGTTGTTGGCTCTATGAAGCCAATGTGATGTATTGTGTTTTATTTGTTGATAGTGGAGGTTTTCCATTCATGCGAAAGGTGGTGCGGGAAACGAGTTGGTTGTTGGGTCTTCCTGAAGATTGGCCTTGGGTCATTTGTAGGGTGGTAAACATACAATACGTGGGTGACAGTGAGGACAAGTGCCTCCTCACTTGTGTTATTCATCATGCATCTGGTGGAGGTATGTCCATTTTTATATTTATGATTGATGACACATGCATTGGTGGCAGATTACCGATGGAGGGCATCATTGGCACATGGTAGTTCAGATGGGGGATTTTCCATTGATGAATTTCATACTCTTAGAGAGAGAGTGTCTATGATGAGGGCCGACTACGAGTAGTTGTTGATGGATAGGGACTACCTGTTGGGGATTGGCGAGATGTATTACGGGGCTCTAAGGGAGAAGGAATTGGAGGTGGACAGACTCACTCAATAACATTTACTGTCACACTTTTGACACTCTTTAATTATTTTCCCAGCTCTAATGTTTTCTGAAATTATTCCCCACAGACTTATACTAAAACAAATACTTGTTTTTTGTTCGCTGAGAAGACCCACAAACCCTTTTTGAAGCGTCATTATTATAGCAAACTTTTCGTAACATATATTAAATGCAACATATTTATAGATTTTATCACATCATAATTCCGAGGTTATATAAACCTAAGTGACTGTTAGTATTTTGACTTGGTCAACATACTAAGGTGGTCGTTGGAGGGGGAAAACTTAGTTTCCACAACGTCGCAATTGCGACAACAATATGCACAAACATGGCAAGAGAGACGTTTATGTCATAAACGTGGAAATAGAGACAACTAGGTGGAAAATGTGGCAAGAGAGATGACAACGTGGAAAGAGAGACGTCAACATGGAAAGAGAGACATCAACATGGCAAGAGAGACTTCAACGTAGCAAGACCGACATTGGGCAAGATGATTTTTTTTTTTAATTTCCTCTATTTTGTGACAATATGGACAATTTTGTCCATAACGCCGCAAATAGAACATCGGAATTTTTACAATATGTAATAGTGTGTGATTTCTTAGTGAAATTGGTAGTGCATCTATGTGATGTTGAATAAGTGCTCCGTGCGAAATGTGTAATGCTTGCAAGGATAAGTGCAAGTTACTGTGAGGTTGTTATAGGAAGCTAGGTATTGTAATGCAAGGAAGAAGGATCTAGCGAGCTGCGCAGATCTTCTATCCTATGCGAAGAGGGATTTGGATGACTCTATGTTGTAACCTAATTAACTGAAGATAATAAAGAAGAAGACTTTGTGCACGTAGCCCTAGGGTGGGCATGAACCACGGTAAATCTGTGTGTTGTGCTCTTTGCCTCGATTTGATGTGTTTGTCTCTTCCTTTGCTAAGTGCTTTGATGTGTTTAGATAGATCAATTTATTCTTTGTGCTTCTAAGATATGAATGAATGCTATATCTAGTATGTAAGATGCTTAGTTCTTGATCTGCCGAATGTAATATAGCTTATTCTGGCTAAGTGTTGAATTATCTTAGATCTAAGTACATACTGTGATGCTCTATGCTATCTGTGAAGTATTATAAGGGTTGGAAATTGATGAATAATCTATGCTAAGTGATTACTAAGCATTATAATCACAGATCTGTGTCCCAGGTAAGGTTTCAGACACTTGAGTCTTGCAACCACCCCTACCTCTACCTCAGGTGAGACGTCATCTCCTTCACAGGTGTTTCCAAAAGGGTCGGTAGTTATGGTTTTGTTGGTGCGTTGTTGTAGCGTTGAACCCTGGGTCTTCCCCTGTGCCAACAAATGGTTTTGTTGCCAAAACCATAAATTGTGATTGTTGGGAACTTAGCAGAAGAAACTTTGTGAAAAGATTCATCCTGAAATTGTGAAATCTCTGTGTGTGGATCTATGCCCTAGTGCGCAGTGATCCACTTGATCTAAAAAGATCTATGTTGAAGAAGGAAGGAAAGATTTGAAGGAAACAAGTAAGATCTACAAGAAAAGAGGTAAGATCTGCAAAAAAGAGGTAAGATTTATAAGCTTCGTGCTCTAATAAAGGTAAGAATAGTCAAAACAAATTTAGATATGGAAGCTTTGTGCTCTATAGAAGTAATACAAGTGAAAATTTTTGTTTCTAAAGTATGGATTTAGGCATGTTTGATAGATTTTGTCCTATCTTGAAAAATAGTGCATTGTTAGATGAAAGAACGTTTGATATGAATAGATCTGATAAGAGTAATGATAGATATGTTATACCTATGCATAAAAAGAATTTTTGGACTAACCAATGGATGCAGGATCCTAGAAATAAATTTTTGCAGGCTAGCCATTATGACGCTACCAAGCAGTACAAGAAACATTGGGGATCATAGAAGAGAAAGAGAGGATTAACTCTTTGTTACAGTTGTAGAAGACCAGGACATCTTGCTAAGGAATTCCCTGGGAGAAACCCTAGTTGCCTCTGTTGTAAGGCTATGGACCATGAAGTACTGGATTTCCCTAAAATGATTGCTAGACTTGAAAAGATTAATATGGAGCAAGAAAACTCTGAAGGAGATCAAGAGACTAATATTACAGAAGAACCCCAAAAGAATCAAAGATTTTGTTACTGAAAATGATAGAAACCCTGAATGAACATAAAGATGCTACTTTGTTAGAGATCTTCAAAGAAAAGGAGAAAATTGAAGTAAGAATAGGAGACTTCGACATTGACTGTGCTCTGGATGAGGAAACACAGATGAACATTATGACAGAAAATACTTGGGAAACCCTAGGGAGGACTTCTATGGTTCCTTCACTAGGAAAAATAGGGTTGTTTAAAGGAAAAATGGTAACCCTATGTGGCAGAATTACACAGATAACTATGAGTGCCCACGGAGCTTCGACAGAGGAATAATTTGAAGTTATTAAATTTATTGAGGACCATGCCCCATTTACAACTTTGTTAGGCAAGATCTCGATTGAAAAATACCAGATCCAGAGAAAAGAAGAAAAGGAAGCCCTAGAACAGAAGAAGCAAGAACTCATGGAATTTATGAATAGAAGGATCGCCTACTTGATGGAAGAACAAGAGAACCTATCTAAGATATTGAACACCAGGGACTTGGATGTTGAAGCTATAATAGCATTAGAGGAACTGCAGAAGACCGAAATACCTAATCCATATGATGAAGGAGTATTACCCTTGGATTTGAAGAAAGAATCCTAGCATTGTGAAGCGACTATATCGAGAGAAGATAAGAATCATAATGGAAAAAGGATGACCGAGACGAAGCTCACTGGGAAGAAGGATAGGAAGCTAAGTAAGAAGAGAGACAAGATCGAAAAGTTACAAAAAATTCTAGAGCAAACTTCGCAGAAGGAAAAATCACAGTAATTGAGCTTCGCCAAGATATCAGAACAACGACATATGACACTTCGTCGTGGCAAAGCAATATATCCATTGGACTGATATACCCATTAGACTTTCACCCCGAATGAATAGAAAAGAATTAAAGGATCAACACTAGACCATTGCACCACGCGATAATGGATGGATCAACGTTCATGGAAGCTTCATATCCATTGCAAGAAGACCATTGACAAATTTCCAATTTAGCTTGTTGCACCATGCCTGAAGAACACTTTTTCCAACTGAAAAATCGAAGCCCATAGAACTAGTGATTGTCTACATTGATCATTGCAAGAAGAATGTTCATCCTAGTGCAGTATTTTGAGATCATCATGACCCCAATTATCTTTCCCAAGTGCGTATGTCCGACGAGCTCACTGCACTTGAGGAGCCTATCACAGAGGTCCTTCTCGATTTAAGAAGAATGTCCACTGGATTCCAAGCATCATCGACGAGAGGATTGCAAGCCTCCCAGTCCACTGCTCGAGAAGGAACATCTCGAGCCGACAAAGAGAGAATAACTAAGAATAAGGATGACATAGCCAACGCGAATTTAGTGCCATCCATCCTACCATCTTACATACCCCCTTTGAGCGGTGAGATTAATAGGGACGATGTCCCTAGAGACTTTGAATACACTCTAGTCACTGCATATCTACTGAAAGGAGTACACATCTACTACGCAGATCATGACAAGTTTACAACGTTGAAGTTTTGCGACTTCAACCTGGGGGACCATAAATTTTACAACATGCTTGCCCCGTAAAATCACTTGACGAGAACTAAAGGAAAGAATTCAAAGCTCATCCCTCAAGAATGGATGATGAACCTCTCACAGTCTGCTTTGATCAACATTATGAAATTATTGCACTTCGGTAGACACAAGGAGGTGAATGCCTGTGTAAAATTGTTGCTATCAAGTTACCACAGAGGATACATGTGGTTAGATCATTGCATAACTTTTGATCTGACGCTAATCAATAGGATCACCGGGCTTAGCATGCAGGGCCATGATCCCCATGAGTACTATCCTGGAAAGACCACAGAACGCTCTCTTGTGCAGAAGTTCAAAGAAGCCTATGGTGATGTTGAGAAAGGCGCGAGAGGCTACAAGGTAGCTTCTATTGAAAGTGGCACAGTGTGCCTCACACGATAACTGATCGCAGGGAAGTTGGTATGCAATAATTGACCAACGCAAGTATTTGGATTTGTAGTTGACCTCGCAGGAAAGTGCACAGATGGACTGCAGATGAACTGGACGAAGTATCTGGTGAATCAACTGGAGATTGACTGCAGAGAAGCCCAAAATCAGGGGCATAAATTCCATTTTAGCTAGCTCCTGATACTGATCGCTTTTGTTGCATGGGAGCTACTGAAAGGCACAACCTTCCCAGACCTTGATCCCTTTGAGCCACTAGTTGCAAAGTTCAGTACATTATGGTACTCGATCAACATGAGCAATCAATGGAAATCGAATGTTGTTTTCCACGTGTAGTACAACCAATTGAAAGAAGCTATAAGGAGTGAACCTTGCATCACCCCGAACACTTTACAAAGATTCTGACCTCTAATAAAGTTTAGTGCAGACTGCCACTTTATATATCTAACCCAACGCGTTGATGAGCACCAGGAATAGCTTTAGTCCTATTATAAGCTGTGAGAAGAATACCTGGAAGAGATCACCAAGGAATGGTTGGTGGAACTCCTTTTTTTAGCAGACCCCACAAAAATGTCCGACATCAACAACCCTAGAACTGTGCAGGATGCATCTAGGCCTGGTAACACAAAGAAAGAAAAGATGATGAAGAATATTGAAGAAGTCCATGATGTTGATAGCCTATATGTAAGGACAACTTCCATTACACCAGATGAAGAAAGTGATGATGAAGAAGGTACAAAAACTGAACAACAGAATGTCGAAGTACCATCGCCTAGGGACGAATAAGAATCATTGAAGAAAAGGAGGGTCTGACCTTTGAAATCTTCCTCCAGAAAGAAACCAAGAACCCCTGTAACCAAGATGCAAACTGCCCTCACGTTGGATGAATTTTATTTCATTGTTGCAGTGGTCAATGATGCTTCAAAGGAAATCATAGAGAAGCAGGAGGCAAAGAAGGAACAAATGTATAGCCAAATTCAGATCGCACTCCAAGGAGTACAAAAAGCACTCCAGTCTAGCTGAGAAATCTCTACTACACCTCTGCTAGAAGGAAAAACAGAAGTAGGAAATGAATCAGTTCAGCTCCATTAGATTGTTGATACAGTCAGGGTACACCTTCGACATGCTCAGGAAGAAAAATTTCAGGCCACCCAGGCCCTAAAGAAAGCAGGGGAAGAAATGATTGAACAATGCCAAGCCGCACAACAAGAGAATAATGCTCTCCAAGCAAAATTTGAAGAAGTCAGAGCAAAGATCCAAAACGAGAAAGAGCAACTGCTCACATAGAAGATAGGAATTGAAGAAGTAGTCAACAAAGAATTTCTCTCTGTGACCGGCTTAGAGTAGAAGGTCGAAGAGCCCATAGAGCACCAAGTGATGAAGCTGGCTAAATTTATTCAACAACTTCAACAAAGGGTCATGGAATTAGAGCTTCAGACCATACCACAAACTTCACAAGAAGTGTGCAACCAACTAGAATTGACTTCTCAGAGTGCAGTCGAGAGGATTAAAACACTTTCTACAGAATGTAAATAGCTAAGTAGTATAAGCACGTAGATATATGAACAACTATTTGAAGACCCAGAGTTGAAGAAATTGGATTCCCAGCTCCAAGAAGCAAAGCAACATGCATATACAGTACATGTGGAACTCAAGCTCCTATCACCCATCGAGAGGATGAAGAGATCCCAGGAACAACAGATTGCCCAACAACTCATTCTTACCACGTAGAACAGAGTGATGGAAGTCACCCATAAACTCTAGTCGATCCTGGAAGCGACCTACCTAATGTTTGAAGAAATTGAAGTTCAAGGAGCACTACTAGAACAAACAGTTGTTACAGTCGAGAAGCAATTGGAAGGACCTATCAGTGAAGTGGTTGTTCAGAAATTTGTTAAGAAAGAAGAAGTAGCATAGAGACAAGTCGAAGAATCTCGAGCCAAGCTCGAGACCTTTGAGGCAAAGTTACCCAGACCTGAGTGACTCGGGATGAGTCACATGTGAGTCTTGGGGGCATGTTGGCCTTGACCATGTTTTGAGGAACACTTGGTCATATTTGACCGTTTTTGGGACTTCGACAGCTTGTCAAAGACATAGCGCAATGTGAAGTGCAAATCATGGAGGCTAGACCACTTTTTGGGTCCTTTTTGGGTTTTGGGGGATAATGTAATGGGAAAGGGATGTCGGCCCATGGGTTTACCCATGCTTAGGCCCACTTTTGTATGTATAAATAAATATGAAGTAGATGTGAAGTAGGTGTGATTACTTAGTGCAATTGGTAGCGCATCTATGTGATGTTGAATAAGTTCTTCATGTGAGCTTTGTAAGGCTTGCAAGTCTAAGTGCAAGTTACTGAGAGGTTTCTATAGGAAGCTAAGTGTTGTAATGCAAGTAAGAAGGATCTAGCGAGCTGCACAAATCTTTTTTCATATGCGAAGAAGGGTTTGGATGGATCTATTCCGTAACCTAATTAATTGAAGCTAATAAAGAAGAAGACTTTGTGGACGTAGCCCCAGGGTGGGGATGAACCATGGTAAATTTGTTTGTTGTGCTTTGTGCCTCGACCTGATGTGTTTGTCTCTTCCTTTGCTAAGTTCTTTGATGTGTTTAGATATATCTATTTATGCTTTGTGCTTATGAGATATGAATGAATGTTATATATGTTATGTAAGATGCTTAGTGCTTGTTCTGCTGAATGTAATCTATCTTATTGTGGCTAAGTGATAAATTATCTTAGATCTAAGTACATACTGCGATGCTCTCTGCTATCTACGAAGTTTCATAAGGGATGAATATTGATGAATAATCTATGCTAAGTGATTACTAAGAATTATAAACACAGATCTCTGTCCCAGCTAAGATTGCAGACACTTGAGTCTTGCAACCACCCCTGCCTCTACCTCGGGTGAGACTTCATCTGCGTCGTAGGTGTTGCCAAAAGGGTCAACAATTAGGGTTTTTTTGGTGCATTTTTGTAGCATTGAACCCTGGGTCTTCCCCTGTGCCAACAAATGGTTCCGTTGCTGGGACCTAAAACTGTGATTGCTGGGAACTGAGCAGAAGAAGCTTTTTGCAAAGATTCGTCCTGAAATTGTGAAATCTCTTTGCGTGGATCTATGCCCTAGTGCATGGTGATCCACTTGATATGAAAAGATCCGTGATGAAGAAAGAAGGACATATCTGAAGGAAAGAAGTTAGATCTACAGGAAAAGAGGTTAGATTTGCAGAAAAGGGGTAAGATCTGTAAGCTCTGTGATTTAATAAAGGTAAGAATAGTCAAAAGTTTTTTAGATTTGGAAGCTTTGTGCTCTGTAGAAGTAAGACAGGTGAAATTTTTTGTTTCTAAAGTATGTATTTAGGTATGCCTGATAGATTTTGTCCTAGCTTGAAAACAAGGGCATTGTTAGATGAAAGAATGTTTGATATGAATAGATCTGATAAGAATAATGATAGATATGTTATACCTATGCATAGAAACAATTTTTGGACTAACCAATGGATGCATGATCCTAGAAAGAAATTTTTGCAGGCAAGCTATTATAAACTTAGCAAGAAGTACAAGAAAAGTTTGCAATCATTGAAGAGAAAGAGAGGATTAGCTCTTTGTTACAGTTGTAGAAGACCAGGACATCTTGCTAAGGAATTCCCTGGGAGAAACCCTAGTTTCCTTTGTTGTAAGGCTATGGACCATGAAGTACTGGATTTCCCTAGAATGATTGCTAGACTTAAAAAGTTGAATATGGAGAAAGAAAACTCTGAAGGGGATCAAGAGACTAAGATTATACAAGAACCCCAGAAATAATCAGAGATTATGTTACTGAAAATGAAAGAAACCCTGAATGAACATAAAGATGCTAGTTTGTCAGAGATCTTCAAAGAAAAGGAGAAAATCGAAGTAAGAATAGGATACTTTGACATTGATTGTGCTCTGGATGAGGAAACACAGATGAACATTATGACAGAAAGTACTTGGGAAACCCTAGGGAGGCCTGCTATGGTTCCTTCACTGGGAAAAATAGGGTTGTTTAAAAGAAAAATGGTAACACTATGTGGCATAATTGCACATATAGCTATGAGTACCCATGGAGCTTCGACAGAGGAAGAATTCAAAGTTATTAAATTTATTGAGGACCATACCCCATGTCTAGCTTTGTTAGGAAATATATGGATTGAAAAATACCATATCTGAAGAAAAGAAGAAAATGAAGCTCTAGAACAGAAGAAGCAAGAACTCATGGAATTTATGACTAGAAGGATCTCCTACATGATGGAAGAACAAGAGAACATATATAAGATATTGAACACTAGGGAATTGGATGTCAAAGCTATAAGAGCATTAGAGGAACCACAAAAGACTGAAATAACTAATCCATATGATGAAGGAGTATTACCCTTGGATCTGAAGAAAGAATCTCATCATTGCGAAGCGACTATATCGAGAGAAAATAAGAATCAAAATGGAAAAATTATGACCGAGACAAAGCTCACTAGGAAGAAGGTTAGGAAGCTAAGTAAGAAGAGAACCAAGATCGAAAAGTTACATAAGATTCTAGAGGAAACTTCGTAGAAGGTAAAATCACAGGAATTGAGCTTCGTCGGGATGTCAGAACAACGACATCTGGCACTTCATCATGGCAAAGAAAGATAGTTGTTGGATCGATATACCCATTCGACTTGCACCCCAAATGAACAGAAAAGCATTAAAGGAACACCACCAGAACATTGGACCATACCATAACGGATGGATCAACGTGAAGCTTCATACCCGTTGCAAGAAGACCATTGACAAATTTCCTATTTATTGCGTCGTGCCGTGCCCAAAGAACATTTTTTCCAACTGAAAAATCGAAGCCCGCAGAACTAGTGATTGTCTACAGTGATGATTGCAAGAAGATTGTTCATCCTAGTGCAATATTTTGAGATCATCGTGACCCCAATTATATTTCCTGAGTGCATATGTTCGATGAGCTCACTGAACTTGAGGAACCCGTCATATAGGTCCTTCTCGATTTAATAAAAATGTCCACCGAAGTCCAAGCATCATCAATGAGAGGAGTGTAAGCCTCCCCGTCCACTGCTTGAGTAGGAACATCTTGAGCTGACGAAGAGAGAAGAAATAAGCATAACGACGAAATAGCCAACGCGGAGTTAGTGCCATCCTTCCTGCTAGCTTACATACCCCTTCTGAGTGGTGATATTAATAGGGGCAGTGTCCCTAGAGACTTTGAATACACTCTAGTCACTGCATATCTACCGAAAAGAAGTATGCACCTATTGCGCAATTCAAGACAAGGTTACAACATTGAAGTTTTGCGACTTCAACCTGGGGGGTTGTAAATTTTAAATCATGATCGCCCCATAAAAGTACTTGACAAGAACTAAGGGCAAGAATTTGAAGCTCATCCCTCAAGAATGGATGATAAACCTTGCGCAGTCTACTTTGCTCAACATTATGAAAATACCGCACTTCGGCAGACACCAGGAGGTGAATGCCTTTGTAAAATTGAAGCTAGCAAGTTACTACGGAGGATACATGTGGTTAGATCGTCGCATAACTGTTGATCCAGTGCTGATCAATAGGATCACCGAGCTTAGCATGCAGGGCCTTGATCCCCATGAGTACTATCCTGGAAAGACCGCAGACTGCGCTCTTGCGCAGAAGATCAAAGAAGCCTATGGCGATGTTGAGAAAGGCGTGAGAGGATATAAGATAGCTTCTATTGAAAGTGGCACAGTTCACCTCGCATGACAACTGGTCGCATGGAAGTTGGTACGCAATAATCGACCAATAAAAGTATCTGGCTTTGTAGTTGACCTCGCAGGAAAGTGCCCAGAGGGACTACAGATGAACTGGGTGAAGTACCTGGTGAGTCAACTAGAGATTGACTGTAAAGAAGCCCAGGATTAGGGGCATGAATTCCATTTTAGGTGGCTCCTAATACTGATTGGTTTTGTTACATGGGAGCTACTAGAAGGCTCAACCTTCCCGAACCTTGACCCCTTTGAGCCACTAGCCGAGAAGTTTAGTACATTATGGTACTCGAATGACATGTGCAAGCAATGGAAATCGAATGTTGCTTTCCACACATACTATAAACAATTGAAAGCAACCATAAGGAGTGAACCTCACATCACCCCAAACACTTTAAATAATTTTCAACCTCTGATAAACTTCAACGTCGACCGCCACTTTATATACCTAACCCGACGCACTGATGAGCACCATAAACAACTTGAATCCTATTATAAGATGACAGAAGAAGACCTAGAAAAGATCACCAAGGAATGGTCAGTGGACCTCCTTTTTTCAACTGACCCCACATAAATGTCTAACATCAACATCCCCAGAACTGCGCAGGATACACATGGGCCTAGTAAGAAAAAGAAAGAAAAGATGACGAAGAATATTGAAGAAGTCTAGGACGTTGACATCCTATCTATAAGGAAAACTTCCATTACACCAGATGAAGAAGAATATGATGAAGAAGGTACAAAAACTTAACAATAGAAAGTCGAAGTACCACTTCCTAGGGACGAAGAAGACTCATTGAAGAAAAGGAAGTTCCAACCTCTGAAATCTTCCTTCAGAAAGAAACCAAGAACCCCTGTAACCAAGATGCGAACTTCCCTCACGTTGGATGACTTTGATTTCATTGTTGCATCGGTCAATGATGCTTCAAAGGAAATCATAGAGAAGCAAGAGGCAAAGCAGGAACAAATGTATAGCCAAATTCAGATCACGCTCCAAGGAGTACAACAAGAATTTGTGTCTAGCCAAGCAATTTCTACTGCACCTCTACCAGAAGGAACATTAGAAGTAGGAGATGAATCAGTTCAGCTCTGCCAGATTGTTGATATAGTCGAAGTATGTCTTCTACATGCTCAGGAAGAAAAAGCACAGGGAACCCAGGCCCTAAAGAAAGCACAGGAGGAAATTATTGAACAACGCCAAGCCGCACAGCAAGAGAAGAATGTTGTCCAAACAAAATTTTAAGAAGACAGAGTGAAGATCCAAAAAGAGAAAGAGAAATTGCTTGCAAAGTAGATAGGAATTGAAGAAGAAGTCAACAGAGCATTTCTCTCTATGACCGGCTTAGAGCAGAGGCCGAAGAGCCCATAGAACGCCAAGTGATAAAGTTGGTTGAAGTTATTCAACAACTTCAACAAAGGGTCATGGAATTAGAGCTTCAAAACATACCATAGACTCCACAAGATGTGCACAACCAGCGAGAATTGACTTCTCAGAGCGCAGTAGAGAGGATTAAAACACTTGTTACATAATGTAAATAGCTAAGTAGCAGAAGCGCACAAATATATGAACAACTATCGAAATACCCAAAGTTGAAGAAACTAGAGTCCCAACTCCAGGAAGAAAAGAAACACATATATACAGTACAGGCGTAGCTCAAGCTCCTGTCACCCATCGAGAGGATGAAGAGATCCTAGGAACAACACATTGCCCAACAACTCATTCTTACCATGCAAAACAGAGTGATGGAAGTCACCCAGAAACTCCAGCCGATCCAAGAGGTGACCTACCTATTGTTTGAAGAAATTGAAGGCCAAGGAACACTACTAGAAAAAGTAGTTGTTACAGTCGAGTAGCAACTGGAAGGACCTATTAGCGAAGTGGTTGTTTAGGAATTCACTGAGAAATAAGAAGTAGGACAGAGACAAGTCGAAGCAGCTCGAGCCAAGATCGAGACATTTAAGGCAAATTTACCTAGCCCTGAGTGATTCGGGACGAGTGACACGTGAGTGTTGGGGGCTTGTTGGCCCCGAGCAAGTTTTGAGGAACATTTGGTCATATTTGACAATTTTAGGGACTTCAACATTTTTTCAAAGATGGAGTGCAACGTGAAGCGAAAATCATGGAAGCTAAACCCCTTTTTGGGTCCTTTTTGGGTTTTTGGGGATAATGTAATGGGAAAGGGATGTTAGCCTGTGGGTTTACCCATGCTTAGGCCCACTTTTGTTTGTATAAATAAATATGAAGTAGATGTGAAGTAGGTGTGATTTCTTAGTGCAATTGGTAGTGCATCTGTGTGATTTTGAATAAGTTCTCTGTGCGAACTGTGTAAGGCTTGCAAGGCTAAGTGCAAGTTACTGTGAGCTTGCTATAGGAAGCTAAGTGTTGTAATGCAAGGAAGAAGGATCTAGTGAGTTGTGCAGATATTCTATCCTATGCGAAGAGGGATTTGGATGGCTCTGTGCCATAACCTGATTAACTGAAGCTAATAAAGAAGGAGACTTTGTGGATGTAGCCCCAGGGTGGGGGTGAACCATGATAAATCTGTTTGTTGTTCTCTGTGCCTCGACCTAATGTGTTTGTCTCTTCCTTTTCTAAGTGCTTTGATGTGTTTAGATATATCTATTTATGATTTGTTTTTCTGAGATATGAATGAATGTTAGTTCTGGTATGTAAGATGCTTAGTCTTTGATTTGTCGAATCTAATCTATATTATTGTGGCTAAGTGCTGAATTATCTTAGATCTAAGTACATACTGAGATGCTCTGTGCTATCTATGAAGTATCATAAGGGTTGAATATTGATGAATAATCTATTCTAAGTGATTACTAAGCATTATAATCACATATCTGTGTCCCAGCTAAGGTTGCAGACACATGATTCTTGCAACCACCCCTGCCTCTACCTTGGGTGAGACTTCATCTACTTTGCAGGTGTTGCCGAAAGGGCTGGTAGTTAGGGTTTTTTTGGTGCATTGTTGTAGCATTGAACCCTGTGTCTTCCCCTGTGCCAAAAAATGGTTCCATTGCCAGGACCTGAAACTGTGATTGCTAGGAACTGAGCAGAAGAAACTTTGTGCAAAGATTTGTCCTGAAATTGTGAAAGCTCTGTGCGTAGATCTATGCCCTAGTGCACAGTGATCCACTTGATCTAAAAAAATTTGTGTTGAAGAAGGAAGGACAAATCTCCAAGAAAAGAGGTCAGATATGCAAAAAAGAGGTAAGATCTGTAAGATCTGTGCTCTAATAAAGGTAAGAATAGTTAAAAGTTTTTTAGATCTGGAAGATTTGTTCTCTATAGAAGTAAGACAAGTGAAAATTTTTGTTTCTAAAGTATGGATTTAGGTATGTTTGATAGATTTTGTCCTAGATTTAAAACTAGGGAATTGTTATATGAAAGAATGTTTGATATGAATAGTTCTAATAAGAATAATGATAGATATGTTATACCTATGCATAGAAAGAATTTTTGGACTAACCAATGGATGCAGGGTGCTAGAAAGAAATTTTACAGGCTAGCCATTATGACCCTAGCAAGCAGTACAAGAAAAGTTGGGTATCCTTCAAGAGAAAGAGAGGATTAACTCTTTGTTATAGTTGCAGAAGAGCAGGACATCTTGGTAAGGAATGCCCTAGGAGAAACCCTAGTTGCCTTTGTTGTAAGGATATGGACCATGAAGTACTAGATTTACCTAGAATGATTGCTAGACTTGAAAAGCTAAATATGGAGCAAGCAAAATTTGAAGGAGATCAAGAGACTAAGATTATAGAAGAACCCCAGAAAGAATCAGAGATTATGTTACTGAAAATGAAAGAAACCTTGAATGAACATAAAGATGCCAATTTGTCAGAGACATTCAAAGAAAAGGAGAAAATCAAAGTAAGAATAGGAGGCTTTGAAATTGACTGTTCTTTGGATGAGGAAACACAGATAAAAATTATGATAAAAAGTACTTGGGAAACCTTAGAGAAGCCTTCTATGGTTCCTTCACTAGGAAAACTAGGGTTGTTTAAAGGAAAAATGGTAACCCTATGTGGCAGAATTACCCAGATAGCTATGAGTACCCATGGAGCTTTGACAGAGGAAGAATTTGAAGTTATTAAATTTATTGAGGACCATGCCCCATTTCTAAATTTGTTAGGAAATATCTAGACTGAAAAAGACTAGAACTGAAGATAAGAAGAAAAGGAAGCCCTAGAACAGAAGAAGCAAGAACTCATGGAATTTATGACTAGAAGGATCGCCTACTTGATGGAAGAAAAAGAGAACAGATCTAAGCTATTGAACACTAGGGACTTGGATGCCAAAGCTATAAGAGCATTAGAGGAACTGCAGAAGACTGAAATACCTAATCCATATGATGAAGGAGTATTACCCTTGGATTTGAAGAAAGGATCTCAACATCGTGAAGCGACTATATCGAGAGAATATAAGAATCACAATGGAAAAATGATGATCAAGACGAAGCTCACTGGGAAGAAGGCTAGGAAGCTAAGTAAGAAGAGAGATAATATTTAAAAGTTACAGAAGATTCCATTGGAAACTTCACAGAAGGAAAAATCATAGGAATTGAGCTTCGCCAAGATATCAGAACAACGAAATATGGCACTTTGTTGTGGAAAAGTAATATAACCATTGGACTATTATACCCGTTCGACTTCCGTCTCGAACGAACAAAAAATCATTAAAGGATCACCACCATACCATTGGACCATGCCATAATGGATGGATCAATGTTCATGGAAGCTTCATACCCATTGCAAGAAAAACACTTTTTCCAATTGAAAAATCAAAGCCCGTAGAACTAGTGATTGTCTACAGTGATCATTGCAAGTAGACTGTTCATCCTAGTGTAGTATTTTGAGATCATCGTGACCCCGATTATGTTTTCCGAGTGTGTATGTCTAATGAGATCACTGCACTTTAGGAACCCCTCATAGAGGTCCTTCTTCATTTAACAAGAATGTCCACCGGAGTCCAAGCATCATTGACAAGAGGAGTGTAAGCCTCCCCATCCACTGCTCGAGCCGACGAAGAGAGAATAAATAAGCATAAGGAGGACATATCCAACGCAAATTTAGTGCCATCCATCCTACCATCTTACATACCCCCTCTGAGCAGTGAGATTAACAGGGATAGTGTCCCTAGAGACTTTCAATGCACTCTAGTCACTGCATATATACCGAAAGGAGTACGCACCTACTACGCAGATCAAGACAAGGTTACATAGTTGAAGTTTTGTGACTTCAACCTGGGGGACCATAAAGTTTACATGCTCCCCCCATAAAAGTACTTGATGAGAACGAAAGGAAAGAATTTGAAGTTCATCCCTCAGCAATGGATGATGAACGTCGCGCAATCTACTTTGCTCAACTTTATGAACCTCGCGCAACAATGGATGATGAACACCAGGAGGTGAATGCCTGTGTAAAATTGCTACTAGAAAGTTACCATGGAGGATAAATGTGGTCAGATCGTCACATAATTGTTGATCCAACATTGATCAATAGGATCATCGGGCTTAGCATGCAGGGCCCTAATCCCCATGAGTACTATCCTGGAAAAACCATAGACCACGCTTTTATGCAGAAGATCAAAGAATCCTATGGAGATGTTTAGAAAGGAATGAGAGGATACAAGGTAGATAATATCTAAATTGGCACAGTGCGCCTCGCATGACAATTGTTCATAGGGAAGTTGGTACACAATAATCGACCAACACAAGTATCTAGCTTTGTAGTTGACCTCGTAGTAAAGTGCGTAGAGGGACTACAGATGAACTGGGTCAAGTACCTGGTGAATCAACTAGAGATTGACTGTAGAGAAGCCTAGGATCAGGGGCAAGAATTCCATTTTAGCTGGCTCCTAATACTAATAACTTTTGTTGCATCGGAGCTACTGGAAGGCAAAACCTTCTCGGACCTTGACCCCTTTGAGCCACTAGCCGCGAAGTTCAGTACATTATGGTACTCGAACGACATGAGCAAGCAATGACAATCGAATGTCATTTTCTAGGCATACTATAACCAATTGAAAGCATCCATAAGGAGTGAACCTCGCATCACCTCGAACACTTTACAAAGATTTTGACCTCTGATAAAGTTTAGCGTGGACTGACACTTTATATACCTAACCCCATGCACTGATGAGCACCAGGAACAAATTCAGTTCTATTATAAGATAACATAAGAAGACGTGGAAGCGATCACCAAGGAATGGTCGGAGGACCTCCTTGTTTCAACAAACCCCCCAGAAATGTCCGACATCAACAACCCCGAAACTGCGCAAGATACACCTGGGCCCAGTAAGGCAAAGAAAGCAAAGACGACAAAGAATATTGAAGAAGTCCAGGATGTTGACAACCTATCTGTAAGGATGGATTCTATTACAATAAATGAAGGTGATGACGAAGAAGGTGTTATCACTCTGTAAATTTCCTAGAGGTTGGAAAGAAGAAATATACAAAGGTAACCTTAACCAACCACTTTTGAAGCTAGGATCTAGCCCTTCCAGCTTCAGAGAGGGATCTCTCTATATAATTTAGCTTTGTTTTGAATTAAGATGTTAGGATAGGTAAAAGCGTGAGTTTTGTTTTGTGGTAAAGGATTTTTAAAGTTGGTTGAGACAAATTACACGTCCATTGGGCTATGGGGTCTGTACTTAATAAAATCTGAGAAACAACCAGAAATGCTGAAGAAATCTTTCACAAGGCGAGATAACACCCCTCACTGGATCTTTAATAATTTAAGTGATGGACAGAAGAAAAGGTAAGGAAAATA
>ML777885.1:138402-167785 GCA_009831015.1 Picea engelmannii
GAACACTAAAATCTTCAGAATCGGAAACAGGGTATCAGAGATAAATCCTGCAACATAACGCTATTCGTAAAGATTAGTTATTGAAAAACAAGATGATTACAAAGCGAGGAAACATTTGACTATGAAAATTACATCACTAGTGAAAAATGCGCAAGAATCCTGTGAAATGCCTCTTATTTATTAATGGTGGAACTCTTCAAAAATGTTACAGCTTGATAGCAGTAGGGTGTGCAAATCAACAACCCTCAATACATTGAAAAAATAAGTATTTATAAGTCAAAATTCAAAGGTTCCTGTCATAACTGATCAGGACGTGTACATACTATTATTAGCGTAACTAACTCAACTAATAAAAAATCGTTTGGTGATTCATCACAACTATTGGCTGAATTTATGGGTAGGCCGTTGGTGAGGTGCCTCCGCAACCTCTGCTGACGGGACAACTGACTGGAAATGAAAGCTCATCTACTAATCTAGTAGATCACACAACTCTTCCCAGCAGATATGAGTTGGCACTGTCACTTTGAGCAACCTCCGGAACATTTCGTCCATGTCTGTGTACTTAGCGAATGTAGGCTTGTGAGGAAAATGTGATTAATTTCATGCTGGATGTCAATGTCCAACTGCAATGCCTCCATGCAAGCTCTGCCTGTGATACTCCCTTGTACCCCTGCGAACTTTGAGCTGTCGTTAGATATTTCTGTCAGCATTTTCTTGTAGTCGGGGAGCATCATTAATTTATCGTTGATGACTTTCATACCAGGCAGGCCTTTCCTCTGCAAAGCATCTATTTTGTGGAAAAACCTTTGCACTCCTTGATCCATAACTTGGATTTTCTCCTCGAGCTGAAGCATGAGGCCCCTTTTGGTCAGAACTCGTTTCACCTCCAATATAGTTTCAGTCCTGTCCTCGATCTTCAACTCTTCTAATTCCTCCCTGGTCTTTGAATTAAGGAACCTTATGATTTCATTGGCTTGTGCAGGCATATCTCCCAGCTCCGTTCTGATTTTTTCCACTTCCTGTTTTATTCTCTCAAGCAATTCATTTTGCTCAAACATAATTTGAATAATAGGCCAGATTTCGTTTGTGGACTTAGAAATATTAGTGCACACAAGTTCTTTAACCTCTTCCAAGGTTTTTCCTGCCATTGTCTGTTTCTGGAGCTGCTGCAACTCCTTCTTCATTTGCTCATTTACCTATTTCTCCTTGGATAGACTTATCTGGAAAGAAGTCTTTAGCTCTTGGAGATTTTCCACTTCTTTCTTGAGTCTACTGATTTCAGACTCTTGCAAATTCATTCTCTCCATAGACTTGGTCAGGTCTATGGAGCTTTCTGGTACCTGCTCTGTAGTTGCGGATGGAACTGCTGTTACTGTCTCTGTGCTCAAACCTGCAATGGGAATAACACTTAAGGTGATGCCCTCCACTGTCTTCGTCTGTTCTTTCTCCTTTAATAGTTTTTCCATTTTGGCCTCCATTTCCCTTAGCTGAGCACTCTGATCCATGAGTAATCTCAGCATCTCATCCTTTTCGCCTTCTCTTTCAGCTATTTCTTTCGTCCGCGGATCCTCTGTGGGAGGGAGCTTTAGCTGCTTTCTCAATGCGGCGATGTCAGCATTCTTCTTTTTGATCATTTCTTCGGTAGCCTTGAAATTCGCCGGGTCATAGCCGATCTTGTGGACCAGCTCCTCCAGAGTCTTTATCTTATTGTCTTTCGCGAAGGAAGACATCTTCTCTAGCTTTAGTTGGGTCTGGGCGTTGCTCAATGCTGTCCGATACTTTGCCGCAGAAGTTGCAACGTGGGCTAAAGTGTGGGAAATCATTTCCCCAGTTTTCTTATGCATATCCATTTGATTTGCCAGATGCACATCTTTTGCTTGGAATTCAAACGTGGTCCTCTTGTAATCAGATATAACCTTGGGATCCGGCACTAGTGCATGGAGGTACGCCGTATGCATCCTACCCTTTTCTGTATCGAATGCCGAGAGTAGTCTGTGCTGGGCTGTGGATGACTGCTTCTGGAATTGTGCATAAGCGTTGCTAGTGAGCCACTGGTTCCTCTTCTTGATCAAATCATATTTTTCAAAAATGCCCAGCTGGGGCCCAGTCTTGCTTGATGGAGTGTCCAAGGGAGAATCCCTCGACTTTACTGTTACTTCTTTTAGCTGACTAGAGGCAAAAGATGAAGTGAATTTCTTGGCCCCTGTAGTGGTCACTGTGGTAGTCAACGTGGTAGCTTCTGCTGTTGTGCCGGTCGTTGAAATGGTCTTAAGCTTTTTAGAGTGAATTTGAAATTCCTCTGTAGATACCTCTGTTACAGGAGGCGATGACTCCTGTCGGGGCCTCTTATCCTTGAGGGCCTGAGGCATGGTGGCGGGGAGCGCACTTGTTGAGGGCCCATGCTGTTCTGTCCTAACAACAGGTTCCACATCCTCCAATGTATCGGGATCCCATTCAGTTTGATTGGAAAATTTTTCGATTTCAGGCCTGGGCTCATGTGCATATGGTGCAGTCTTATTTCTGAGTCTCATCTCAGAAATGATTCCATAAGGATCGTAATGCCAGACGAAACTAGTTGGAAATTTAATTTCCCTCAATAGTTTGTCTGCTTCATCACCAACGCCTCTATTATTGCAGATAAATGAACCTATCTACCCTTTGAGCCGCAAATGTTGCTTCTTTTTTAGGGAAACAAAGTGAATATAATCAGAATTCATAATTTGCCTAATGTATTCTAGTGCAAAAACTCTTACCGGTATATATCTTGGAAGCTTGTATGGTGCCAACTCGCACCCATAGACTCGAATTTCAGAATGATTCTGGTACAAGTACAAGTCTCCTGTCTTCGCACTTTCTAAGAGATGCAGAACTCTCCGGACTTCGTCATTTACTCGTGGCTCAGGCGTTCCACTCAGCATACTTACCACAGGGTGGTAGAACTGGTCAATGAACACTGTGAAATCATATTCGACCGAATTGCGCTTTAGAAGGGACGTCCACGCTATGACCGGCTGTGGCTTCCCGTCAGAGTCCATCTTCTGCATGGAGAAGTTGAACCTGACTGCTTGAAAGTACAAGAACATGTAGGCCAGAATGGATGAATACCTGAACATGCCCTCAGTGGTGAAATTCATGAATTGTTCATGGATGTTATTTGCCAAGAAAGTACTGTAATCGAACTGAGTGGTTGGTTGTTCGTCATTTGAAAGGATGGATAGGAAACCCATGATGGGTTCGTCCACCCATTGGTCAGAATAGTATCCAAGTAGAGCACACACAGCCGAAATAATTTGATTCCCTTTTATGGAAAATACGAAAGAAGGATACGGGGGTTTGGTGGTCAGGATTGGAGAGGAAGGGGGAGAAAATAGCTCGAAAATCTGAGCTCTTTGCGGGAAAGTCATCTTCTGGTAGAGCTCGGTGAGGATTTCCAGGTTGAATGGGTTTACAGACTCCGGGCGGGTTATCTGCATCATTTGGTTGATATCCTCTGGGGTAATGAAGAAGAGGACGTTCCCCAAGGAGGAAACAATGGCTTTCTGTTCGGGGACGTAGTGAGCTTGGCACTTGAGTGCAAACTATGGGAAATGGTGGACTTGGGGGAACAGATATAGGGGAATATTGGACTCCCAGAGCCCAATCTCGTCACTCTGATCTAGGAAAACTTCTCGGAGCCATGATTGCAGATCAGAGAAATCAAAGTTGCATGCTGTGTCCGCTATCAAGCGGTCCTTGTCTACCAGAGGGATTTTATCAAGATCGACCGGAGGAGGGACGAACAGATTCTCTTCCTCTTCAGTTGGCCTCGTTTTAGACTCCATCTCAGCGACTATAGCTGCAACAAACAACGTTAGTGGGGTCTACTGGTGGTGGAGGGAAAATGACGGGGAAGCAATGGAAATAGGATAGATAGGTTCTCTGGTGCGATGGTTGGTTTATGGCGTGAGGGATGACTAACGAGTGAAAATGAGCACAATGGTGTTTTTATTCAAAACTGGGTTGGTCAGACGCGGGAAAACGGTCAGCATGACAAAGGGCGTTTTATCCAGTCATTAATGTATAACGGGCCACTTGGGGTGATATGGTAGGTGACGGTGAACAACATATACGGATGACTGACGTGGAGGTTTGTGATTGGGGGTAAAGTCGCCAAAGGGAGATGCTCATGAGTGAAGGGTTTTATGGCGCTGACACCAGGGGCTAGCAGTAGTAACGGGATGGGACTCAGACCCAGACGCGAGTGGGACAAGTGGGCTCAGTGGAGGGTGACGTCCAGGGGAGACGGAGTGTCAGAAAGCATGTGGAGGATGGGACTCGTGGACCAATAGGGCGATGACACATGTAACATGGGGCCCGTTGTGAGGAATATTCATTTCCAGACCCCCCCCTTTGATTAAAGGTAGAATACCAAGGGGGGTCCGAAAATCACCACGATCCGTTGATCTGCGCACTGGATTTTTGACCGTAGATCTCTGCTCGCTTTTTAACACCAATCTCGAACCCCCCCTCCATTAAAGGAAGAATGGAGGGGGGGTCCGACATTCATTGTCGATCATTGATTTAAGCGCTCCGCTTAGAGCCGTTCAGATCTGCGCCTGCATTATAACCCATATCGGACCCCCCCCCTCCATTAAAGGCAGAACGGAGGGGGGGGGTCCGACATTCAATGTAAACCGTGGATTTGTGCGCTCCTTTCTGGACCGTCCAGATCTGTGCAAAAGTTATCGCTGACTTCGGACCCCCCCCCTCCGTTAAAGGCAGAACGGGTGGGGGAGTCCGGAATGATATAAGAACCGTTGATTTAGGCGCCACGATCTGGGCCTTTGAAAAGTGCATGAGCCATAGGTAGTGGTCGGAAAATGTCATATGTAGGAAAACTTAGGATAAGGGCATTCATATGGGTTTTCTTTCGATATTTCTCATATACACCACCAAGGGGGGCATCAATTCAATTNGCATGAGCCATAGGTAGTGGTCGGAAAATGTCATATGTAGGAAAACTTAGGATAAGGGCATTCATATGGGTTTTCTTTCGATATTTCTCATATACACCACCAAGGGGGGCATCAATTCAATTACCTTTAGGCACTGGAGTCACTGGGTAACATCTTTATCAATCTGGCTTCATTTTGGCAAGGGGGGTGAGGCAATTAACCTACATCCTAACCTATTGTCACAAGGCAATTAACCCAGATTAAACAGTTGGGTCAAGATTTTATTCTTTCTAGGGGCTATCTGATCAGGATTAGAGGGTCTGATCAGATGTATTCACTAATTCTAACCTAGGGGCTATCTGACCAGGATTAGATGGTCTGATCAGTTGTATTCACTATCCTATCAACATTGGAAATTTAAAATAACTAGGTCATGCTTGAAAGGTATGACCAAGTTGCTATTATTGCATGGGGCCTTTGCTTCAATTCTTTTTAGCCCTCTTTTCTTTTCTTTCTTTTTCTTTTTTCTTTTTTCTTTTTTTCTTTTCTTTTTTCTTTTTTCTTTTTTCTTTCTCTTTTTCTTTTTACAAATTATTTGAAGAATGCAATATCATTTGTCAACCAAATCACCAGATACAGATACTATCCCAGTCATAAGATGATTCCCATAAATTATGGGGTGATAACAGAAGGTACAGAAACTGAACAACAGAAAGTTGAAGTACCACCACCTAGGGATGAAGAAGACTCATCGAAGAAAAGAAAGGTCTCATATCTGAAATCTTCCTCCAGAAAGAAACCAAGAACCCCTGTAACCAATATGAAAATTGCCCTCACGTTGGATGAATTTGATTTCATTGTTGTAGCAGTCAATGATGCTTCAAAGGAAATCATAGAGAAGCAGGAGGAAAAGCAGGAACAAATGTATAGCCAAATTCAGATTGCTTTCCAAGGAGTACATCAAGCACTCCAGTCTAGCCGAGCAATCTCTACTGCACCTCTTCCAGAAGGAACAACAAAAGTAGGAGATGAATCAGTTTAGCTCCGCCAAATTGCTGATACAGTTGAAGTACGCTTTTGACATGCTCAGGAAGAAAAAGAACAGGCCACCCAGGCCCTAAAGAAATAACAGGAGGAAATTATTGAACAATGCCAAGCCACGCAACAAGATAAGAATGATATCCAAGAAAAATTTGAAGAAGACAAAGCAAAGATCCAAAAACAGAAAGAGAAACTTCTCGCAAAGCAGATAGGAATTGAAGAAGCAGTCAACAGAGAATTTTGCTCTGTGACCGGATTAGAGCAGAAGGTCCAAGAGCCCATAGAGAGCCAAGTGATGAAGCTGGTTGAAGTTATTCAACAACTTCAAAAATGAGTCATGGAATTAGAGCTTTATACCATACCACAGAATCCACAAGAAGTGCATGACCAATGAGAATTGACTTCTCAGAGAACAGTCGAGAGGATTAAAACACTTGCTAAAGAATGTAAACAACTAAGTAGAAGAAGTGCGCAGATATATGAACAACTATCTAAAGACCTAGATTTGAAGAAACTGGAGTCCCAACTCCAGGAAGCAAAGCAACACGCAGATACAGTATAGGCACAGCTCAAGCTCCTGTCACCAATCGAGAAGATGAGGAGATCCCAGGAACAATGCACTGCCCAACAACTCATTCTTACCACACAGAACAGAGTGATGGAAGTCACCCAGAAACTCTAGCCAAGGCAGGAGGCAACCTACCTATTGTTTGAAGAAATTGAAAGCCAAGGAAGACTACTAGAACAAGTAGTTGTTACAGTGGAGCAGCAATTGGAAGGACCTATCAGCGAAGCGGTTGTTCAATAATTCACTGAGAAAGAAGTAGTAGCACAGAGACAAGTCGAACCATCTCGAGCCAAGCTCGAGACCTTTGAGGAAAGGTTACCCAGACCTGAGTGACTCGGGACGAGTCACAGGTGAGTGTTGGGGGCCTGTTGTCCCTGAGCAAGTTTTGAGGAACACTTGGTCATATTTGACTGTTTTCGGGACTTTGACAACTTGTCAAAGATGGAGTGCAATGCAAAGTGGAAATAATGGAAGCTAGACCCCTTTTTGGGTCCTTTTTAGGTTTTTCGAGATAATGTAATGGGAAAGGGATGTCGGCCCATGGGTTTACCCATGCTTAGGCCCACTTTTATATGTATAAATATATATGAAGTAGATTTGAAGTAGGTTTGATTTCCTAGTGCAATTTGTAGTGCATCTATGTGATGTTGAATAAGTGTTCTGTGTGAACTGTGTAAGGCTTGCAAGGCTAAGTGCAAGTTACTGTGAGGTTGCTATAAGAAGCTAAGTGTTGTAATGCAAGGACGAAGGATCTAGCGAGTTGCGCAGATATTATGTCATATGCGAAGAGGGATTTGGATGGGTCTGTGTTGTAACCTGATTAACTGAAGCTAATAAAGAAGAAGACTTTGTGGACGTAGCCCTAAGGTGGGGGTGAACCATGGTAAATTTGTTTGTTGTGCTCTGTGCCTCGACCTGATGCGTGTGTCTCTTCCTTTGATAAGTGCTTTGATGTTTTTAGATATATCTATTTATACTTTGTGCTTCTAAGATATGAATGAATTTTAGATCTGGTATGTAAGATTCTATGTGCTTGATGTGGCTAAGTGCTGAATTATATTAGATCTAAGTACATACTGCGATGCTCTGTGTTATCTGCGAAGTATCATAAGGGTTGAATATTGATGAATAATATACTCTAAGTGATTACTAAGAGTTATAATCACATATCTCTATCCCATCTCTTTGTGAGCGACTATCGAAGTCGGCCCTCACGACATCATGGGCCTTCTCAAACTAGGTAGTCGTTAACGTACAGTTCGAATAACAACGAGAGTGTTAGTAGGCTATAGTAGGGTTGTTGTCCACACCTCTCCCTCAACATCTATGGTAGTCATGCGTGACCCCTCTACTCCACATGTGAGTCTAGTCGACAAGCTATCGTCAGCCTCTACCATCAATGAATCACGTCGAAAATATATCCATATCATATCATCTAATCAGATGCACTAATATCACATATAAAACAATCAAACCCCAGTAGTTCACTCCCCGACTTGATCAAGATTCCAAGGGTTCCATCGATGCCTCTGCATCCTCGAGGTCCAAAATTCTACACACTCTGTAAAACCGATTCAATAGCACCTGTCTATGTCAATGCAACAAAAAAACATGACATCAACTAATAACGCCTCATAATCAAAATCAATGTTTTAATAGCATAATAATCTGGATCACTTGCGAGAAAGTGTCCTCACAGAATAAGTTTTTTCAGTGCGTAAGAGAGGGATGTTACATACACCCCCTCTTGGTCTAAACTTTGTCCCAAAGTTTCACAGTATAAGTGCCGAAATAATGTGTATCATAGTATCATAGGTCTATATATCAAACAAAAATGGAAAATGTTGGTGCATATCATATTCGTCCTCCTAGGTCGTCGAGTGTGGACTATAGCTATCCCACTGGACCTTGACCTGCTCTACTGTTCGACGCCGTAGCTATCGAATGTGATGATCCAATATGCGTATCGGCTCAACTGTGAGTGCCCCCTCGATCAATACCTGCAAGTACCTCATTTCAATAACATGTGTAGGATCACTAATATAATCTCTCAAAACAGATACATGAAAAACATCATGCATACGCCTCAGGGAATTAGGCATGGCTAGTCGATAGGCCATGGGCCCCTTTCTTTCCACGATCTCAAAAGGTCCCACAAACCTAGGAGAGAGTTTAACTCCCTTTCCAATCTTGATCGAAATCTTATATGGTTTTATCCACAAGAAGACTTGATCGCCAACCTTGTAACTACGGTTGACACAGTGCACATCGAGATAACTCTTCTGTCGATCTTGCAGTTCGTTAATCCTTTGTCTTATTTTTTGCATTTTCTCCTCCATTTCTTGGATCACTTCTTGTCCCACCAAGACCCTATCCTCAAGCTGATCCTAACTCAAAGGTGTCCGACATGGTCACCCATAAAAGAGACTCGAAAGGCGCCATCTTAATGGTGCTTTGGTAACTGTTGTTATAAGAAAATTCCATCAGTGGCAAGCTCTTCCCAATGCTTTCGTTGGTCCATCACGTACATGCGCAACATGTCCTCCAAGGTTTGGTTCATTCATTCATTCTACCCATCAGTCTTCGGGTGATATGTAGTATTGATGTTAACTTGGGTTCCCAAGGCCTCTTGGAAACTCATCCAAAATCGTCTAGTAAAAACTGATCATCGATTGGATATAATCCTCTTAGGCATGCCATGAAGCCTCACAATCTCAATGATAAAAACTATAGCTATGTCAGGTGCCTGATACATCTTAAGCACATGAATAAAGTGAGCACTCTTCGTCAGAGTGTCTACTACTACGAAAATTGATTCATGTCTCCTTGCCGTCAATGGAAATCCAACAATAAAATCCATCGAAATAACCTCCCATTTCGATTCTGGAATAGCGCGTGGCTATAGTAATACTGTTGGATTTCTACGTTCAGCCTTTACCTACTGACATTCTAGACATCTGGCCACATAGTTGACTATATCTACCTTCATTCCCTTCCAAAAGAATAAAGGTTTAAGGTCTGCCCTCATCTTCGTGAGTCCTGGATGAGCCATGTAGACTGTTCTATGAGCCTCTCTTAGGATCAATCTCCTCAACTCGTCATTTGAATGTACGCAAATCCGATTTTTAAACCTCAATAATCCATCATCGTCAAACGTAAATCCTTCAAATCTTGGTACCATCATTGTCTTTTGTTCGATAAAACCCTCGACCTCTTTTTACCAGTCATCGTCACGTTGTAAAGTTAGAATCTTTTTAAGTAGGTTTGTTTGAAGAGGCAACACTGAAAATATGCGTGGTCTCCGACTCAATGCATTTTCTAGTGAGTTCACTATTCCTTTTATGTACGTAATCTCGAAGTCGTATTCACTAAGAGACTCCGACCATGCCACTGTCGTGCGTTCAAGTCGCTTTGCCTAAAGATGTGTTGTAGTCCACAATGGTCCATCTTTAGTTCAAATTTTCATGCAACAAGATAATGTCTCGAAACCTTCAAGGCATATACGATGGATAAAATCTCCAAATCATGCGTCATGTAGCTCTCCTCATGCCTTCTTATTTTCCTCAAGATGTAAGCGATCACTCGTCCGTCTTGCATCAAGACTCCGCCTAAGCCTTCCTTGGATGTTTTAGTGCATACTAAGAAGTCTGCGTCCATGTCAGGGACCTTTAGTATCGGTGTTGTTTTCAACAAATCCTCGAGCCTCTGAAATGCTTCTGCACATTTCTCGATCCAATCAAAGTTCTTATTCTTCTTCTGCAATTTCGTGATCGGATTTTCTATCTTTGAAAATCAGTCAATAGTATCCTGCTAAACCCATGAAGCTATGCACTTCCTGGACATTTGTTGACACAGGCCATTCCATAATAGCCTCGACCTTTGTTGGATCCATGGCGATACCTTGACTGGAGATGACATGCCCTAAGTAGTGAATCTTCGATTGATAAAATGAGCATTTCGACAAATTCCCATACAATCTGTGCTCTCCCAAACACTGTGGTACCAAGCACAAGTTCTCATCATGCTCCTCCATCATCCAAGAGTAAATCAAAATATCGTCAATGAATACTTGGATGAAGTTGTCCAAGTACTCGCAGAACACCCTATTCATCAAACTCATGAATACCCATGGGGCGTTTGTCAGTACAAATGGTAAAATAGTAAACTCGTAATGTCCAAACCTCGTCTTAAAGGCGGTCATAGGGACATCATCCTCATTGATTCGTAACTGGTGATACCCTGATCGCAAATCGATCTTTGAGAATACCATCACACCCTTCATCTGATGAAACAGATCATTAATCCTCAACAATGGATACTGATTCTTGATCGTTTCCTTGTTCAATTGATGATAGTCAATGCAGAGCCTCCACGATCCATCCTTCTTTCATATGAAAATAACAGGCTCACCCTACGGTGACACACTTGGACGTATCAATCCCAGGTCCAACAATTGTTTTAGTTGCATTCTCAACTCCTGTAACTCCAGGGTCGACATCCGATAAGGCATTCTAGCTATCGGTTCAGTCCCCAATTTTCGGTATATAGTAAACTCTAATTCCGTCTCCAGCGACATCCCAAGTAACTCCTCCGGAAAGACGTCTGCAAAATCTCTCACCACCAGAAGGTGTTCTAGACCTTCCGCTACTTCCTTCTAGTTTAACACAAGGATCACATAGCACTTGCACCCCTTGTGCATGCTCTTTCATAGCTGCAAAGAAGAGATGAACCTCAGGGAAACTCCCTGGTTCCGTCCTACAATCACATGTCTCTATCCATCGTCATCAACTAAGATCAACCGTTTCTTCTTACAGCTGAGTATCGCCTCATGCGATTCCAACCAGTCCATACCAATCATGTCATCATAAGATCCTAAGATCATGAAGTACAGGTTGGTCCTGGTGACAAACTCTCCCAAGTTAAGGGCACATCCTATAACCTTTCCTCCAATCTTCTGTTTGGTTCCGTAATCCATCTCTACGAAGCTAAAATCATCCCGTTTGACTTCCTTTACCTTAATCTTGTTTAGTGTTGCACCATAAATGAAACTCTCGGTAGCACTGGGATCTATTAAAATACTAAGGGTCTGGTCAGCGACGGTACCTGTCGTCTCGAGAAGAGTTGACTGGTGCTTTGCCTAGCGGTTATTCACCGCTACATGAATCCGATCTTCCTTGCCCATATCTCTGATGGTAGTGGGTTTGACTGATCCAGATGCTCTAGTCCTCTCCATAGGGCAGTCATGCTGGTAGTGTGGCTCCCCAAATGTCTAACACCCCTTCTTTGGTCCAGTACTCCTGGTACCCAAGTAGAATATGACGACCCACCAGCCTAGAATCCTGGTCTGTTCGACTGAACATGCCTAAACTACTGCTACTGTAGTTGATGTTGTTTTTGATGTTGTGGTCACCAATAAGGTATCCGCTGCTGAGGCATTGTTCATTGAGGTGTAGTGAAAGTGGATCCCCTCTGGAAGACATGATATCCTGTCGTATGTATGGATGGTCTCTGATGTTGCTGCACACGAGATGACACCTACCCTGCTAGTCTCACTAGAGTGCTACTCTGACCCCCACTGATAAGCTCCTCCTCTGCTATGAGGGTCTTTTGGACAACATCGTGCAAGGTTTGAGGCATCAGAATCCTAACCTTTGCATATATGTTTCCATTAAGTTCGAACACAAACCTGTTGACCTTAAGTTTCTTAGTATTAGGATGCAGAGCATACCATAGCAGCTCCATAAAACAGGCTTCGTACTCGGGCACTGTACGACCGCCCTATCGTAAGGCATTAAATGCGTTGAGATGACACTCAATGAATTCCTCTGATAGGTACCTCTCTTAGAACTGTTCCTTGAATAGTTCCCATGACATGTCTTTGACGACCATGTTAAGTTGTGGCAGGAGTGTCTTCCACCCTAGAAGAACGCTCCCATTCAGTTGAAAGACCGCCATGCAAAATTTCATGTTGGAGGTATAGTTGTGAAGTGCAAAGCACATCATCATATTCTCCAACCATGCCTTGGTGGCTTTG
Source organism: Picea engelmannii (assembly GCA_009831015.1). NCBI lineage: Eukaryota > Viridiplantae > Streptophyta > Pinopsida > Pinales > Pinaceae > Picea > Picea engelmannii. The sequence continues at coordinate 150,980 of ML777885.1, forward strand.
CCGTACGGGGCACCAAAGAACATGAGAAATTTAACCTTCTCGAGTTCACGGTGAATGCTACCAGTACCGACCAGAGTGTTCGGTGGACCCTCAGGGGGTGATTATGCTCTGGCCTTATCTCTGTCCAAACATCTGATCAATGCCTCATACATGCGCTGAAAATATCTCCTCAATCCAACCAAATCACCTACTGCTATCTGCTCTTGCCCGAAAACCTGTTCATCTTCCTGGCGGTTAGACCCCTAAGGCGTGGATGTTTTTGGAGGCCTCGCACTTCCTCCCATAGCACCTCATCATCTGCCTCTGCAACATCATCTAACCTTGATTACCTACATCATCTGAATCTGTGACGTGCTCTAACCAAATCACCTACTGCTATCTTCTCTTTCCCGAAAACTTGTTCGTCTTCCTGACGCTTAGATCCCTAAGGCGTGGATGTTATTGGAGGCTTTGCGCTTCCTCCCATAGCACCTCATCATCTTCCTCTACGGTGTCCTTTGTAATCAAATACCCAATCAACAAAATCTGTAGTGATCCCAAGTTGCGGGTTGAACCCCCACTGTGATACCACATGTAATGCCTCCTCGGTTACGACTACAAGAGAAGTAGAAGTGAAAAGATTTTTTTGTCTGAAAGGAAAGAGGTGATGAAAACAATAGTTAACCACACACTAATGATGAAAGAAAGCATGTAGTCTAGGCAACAGGCTACTATGACACCACACACAGGCACAAGGGCAACTAGGTGAAATGTGCGTAGACAACAAGGAGAAAATGACTACCCGCTCGATGCAACAAGACACGCCTACAAGGTTAAAGGACACCATCCCTTCTCGACACAATGGCCTTGATGAACAAGACTAGAACCTCAAGGCGCATGAACCAAATGCATGAAAGCGTTCCACCCATCCGCCTAAAGCAACTTGCCATGCTCATCCACACTCACTCAGAACGCACCAACTCCGACCAAGTTCTCGATCGCCACTATCTTGTAAGGTGCACCATGATCCCCTCATTAAGAATCATGCCAACTCTAGGTGATAGATGCGTTAATAACCTTGGCACATCACATCCTATCTGGACCAAGGACTCTAGATAAATCCGACATGCTAGAAACTGAATACCGAGAGGAAAACCACAACCATAACCGAACAACAGGTCGATGCAACACTAGAGGACGAAGACAAGGTATGACACAAGCCAGTACACGACATCGTCCACGACCCAACCAATCACCCAATCTAAACTAGACAATGATTACAATCTATTTTAACATGGGTTTCCATTCTAAACGGGGCACATCTAAAGTTACAAATAGTCATTAATGCACCCGCTAATTTAATGTTAATATAATGAATATAGCAAGTCTAAGTATTCAATACTAGAACTATAATTATAAATACAATCTAACCTCAATTATAATCAATCAAGCAAGTCTGAAATTGGCAATCTAGTCTTTACTCACCAATCTAATTTTAATCATTATTACAACCTAAATGGACAATTCTATAATAATCCAAATCTCCATCCAACTAGCCATTAACTTAAATAAAAACATTAACAATCCTAAAGTAGAATGCTACCATTATAACAATTATGAACAATTAGCATGTAGTATAGCTATATTGACCGAACTAACAATACTATTTTCCTATTAACATTGAGAAGGAAATTGTTAACTATTAACATCTCTGTAGCAATTTAACAAGGCAATTAACATAGTAGTTACATAACAATTAATATAGTAATAGCAAGGCAATTAACATGACAATTAACATAACAATTAATATAGAAATAACAAGGCAATTAACATGACAATTAACATAACAATTAATATAGCAATAACAAGGCAATTAACATGACTGTTGACAATTTAACTCGATGTGGCAATTAATTATTAAGAAGGAATCTACTGACCATTAACTCGTTGTAGCAAATAACATGGCAATTAATATGACAATTAACATAACAATTATATAGAAGATAACAAGGCAAATAACATGACTACTGACCATTTAACTCATCGTGGCAAATACTCATTAAGAAGGAATCTGATGTCCATTGACTCGATGTAGAAAATAACTTTGCAATTAATTGAACAAAGACATCGTTGTAGAAATTATGTTGGGTAGTGAGAATGCTGGGTACACTCAAATTGAAGGAAGTTAAAAGACAATACAAAACTACAGAAGGATGAACTCCTGATCATTCAACAACAACGCAGTCAAAGTTTAAAGGCGAATTGTTGTACCACACATCAACAAAATGGAGTACATAAATGGTGGAAATCGTGTCCATTCAACAACAAAAGCACTCAAAATTAAATGGCAAAATGTTGTCATTCCAACAACAACATAGTTAGCAATTAAGGGCAAAACATGGTCAATCAACAACAAAAATCAATCAAATTTAAAGGCAATTCGTTGTGCTACTTATCAACAAATTCATGGTCATTATTTCACAACAATAAAATCAATGCAAACCATGTAGGAAGGGATACATAAATTTGTTGATATTAACCATTCGTTCCACACATCAACAAAGCGTAGTATACAAATTTAATGGCAAAACGTGTCGAGTGGATAGAAAACTCAATCAAATTAAAGGCAAATCGTATCCATGCAACAACAATGCAGTCAACCAAATACCAAATATGCTACACATTAAGGGGAAAACGTGGTCATTCAACAACAACACACAATCAATAATTAAGGGGAAAAAGTAGTACAACCACCCCAAAAAGGAATGTTGTTGCTGTCATTAAGGTTTGGCAAAATGCTGCACACACACACCAGATAGGAACTGGATTGTTGTCATTTATAAACAAGGCAATCGTTGTACACAAATGTGATATAATTTTGCATTAACATTAAATGCAAATCATAAATGCCCTTAACTAAAATGGTAGACACCATAATACCATTTCCCTTCACTTAACCAAGAAATCAACAAGGACACGCCACAGTAAAGAAATTATGATTTCACTTAAGGGAAGGACGTTGTCAAAACGTCTTCAATGAGTTTAAAGCATATATATATATAACCCAGTCAAATTTAAGGAAAGCAATGGTTGTTTCGGTTAACAACTCATTGTCCAAAATCCAAATACAATCGATGTCCAACACGAATGTTTTGGTACACTACCACATGATTGCTATAAAATATGATAATGCTTCCTAAAACTATAAACAATGGCTCCTTATTATAATTTGCTCATTATAAAATCGTACACAAAAATCGAATTGTAGATTGCAGTCACCAAGTGAAATGGAATTCAATAACTAGGGAATCTCAGTCAGTAAAATAAAGAAATTGCAGTCCATACACCCAACCAATGCTGAGATTAGTGTAATAATGCATATGCATAAAACAATAAAACACAAACAATAGTAAGAGAGTGCAAAGATCCAAGGTTAATCCCTTAAGGCATGGAAAACAAAACCAACGCAGAGATAAACCTGCAAGGACGCAAGGAAACCCATACACATAGGTCTTTGCTAGATGGCAGACATCAAAACAATCATCCAAGGACAACAACAGAGGTAGACGACTGATAGGAACGTCCTTTGCTTATTATCCACGCATAGAAAAGTAGGGAATTAGGATCCATAAGTGTATTAACGCCGAAGCGACGACCGTAGATTAGGCTCATGGCTAACTGCTCATGTGAGGACTAATGAGCTAGGGACGAAAGGAAAAAACAACCACAATAATCACAAATCAATACACCAAGGGGCGGTCAAGACATGCCAGAAATCGAAGCCCATGGGAGTCAATCAATCATCAAGCTAAAGGCTATGGGAAAATTAAGTCATCAACTAGAATGCTAAGACAATCAATTTCCTTACCTAATCAAACATGAATATCTAAAAGAATAAATCATACTATCAATCTACCATGCAAAATTAAAGAAAGCGTACCATTGCCCAATCGCTTGCTCTGAGTTGATGTCATGCACGCTTCGTGCAACTCCCGCTTGCTGACCGATGAGACTTCACCAGTACTTCCCAGCGAATGTTAGGGGTACCCATCTTCCCCCTTAGCCCCATAAGCCGCAAAGGGGCCACACACACTATCCAAATATTCAACTAGATCCCATCTCACCTCACAAGGCTGAGCTACCATTCCTCACCCAGCTGGATATCCCAACTCCCACAAGCTAAATTAGTAAATTATAGATTTCTGCAACGTAACGTTACGTAAACAGAAGAGATCCATCATCATTTTCCTCCCTCCATTATATAGAGTTTCTAAGTCCCTTACATTCCCAAAATCCCATTTTATTTAATGTTTAATAAATTAATTCATAAAAATCCTCCCCATACATGTGTCATACATCCCCTTCATTCCTCCAAAAACTAATTTCTTTATTTAATTAATTACCCTTATTTCCCTCACCCTCCTAGAGTCATTCCTAAAATTGCTCCTAGGTGTCCCCAATTCCCTTATAGGTTTTAATGACCTTCCCAATTATTAAATTACTAGATCAGTTTAATTTAGAAGGTTCATTAATGCTAGATACCTTACTAAGTTAGATTTTCTGATTTTTCCTTGTGTTTTCCCTTTCTTTTAATGTTTCCTACTTTTTCCTAGTTTCCTAATTATTTTAGATTTCCCTCTTTCCCCTTTTTATTCAAACCCAAAAAGGCAAGTGAAAAAACTTATCCTTTTTCCCATTTTCCTTTTAATGAATAAAATTTCAATTAGCATAATAAGTAAATCAATTATTCCCCTTTTTAAATTTTATCCCAAAAGATTTTATAAATCAATTTAATTGCTTACCCCCTTCTTTTCATAAGATTAATTATTATTATTATTATTATTATTTTAAATATATATTTTTATTTTTATATTTAAAAAAAAAAGGATAAAATTTTATCACAAGTAAAATTTAGACCTAGACCTTATTTTCTTAGGTTGGGCGACATTTTGTTTTTAAGGGAAAGGTTTAAAATCTTCCTTAACACTTTGTTTGTCTTAAATCCATCTAGGTTTATCCAATTATTAAATAACCATGCAACGTTCCCTTCAGGACGCTCTACATGCTCTAAGGGTGCCACCCAAATCTTTCCATTTTTCTTGTGCGACCTGACCTTCATGATGCACCACGTGCTCCAAGGGTGCCACTCACCTCTTGAATGACTTGGTAGACATCAAAAACCCCTGGAGTCAATACTCTACCAGGTGATCTTGTGGGAGACTAAGGGCCTCTAAGGAATAAGGCCCCTATCTTATTGCGCAACCCTTAGAATCATCGTGAGTGACTGTTGCACTCGACCCTCATGGAATTGTGGGCCTTATCGAACTAGGTAGTCATTAACCTATAGTTCGAGCCACGACAAGAGTGCTAGTAGGCTATCACAGGGATGTTGTCCACACCTCTCCCTCAATGTCTCTGGTAGTTGTGCGTGGCCCCTCTACTCCACATGTGAGTCTGGTCAACAAGATATCATCATCCTGCATCATCAACGAATCATGTCAGAAATATATCCATATCATATCATCTAATCAGATGCACTAATATCACATATAAAACAATCAAACCCTAGTAGTTCACTCTCTGACTCGATACAGAGACCAAGGGTTACATTGATGCCTATGCAACATTGAGGTCCAAAATCCTACACACTCAGTAAAACTGAGTCAACATCACCTGTCTATGTCAATGTAGAAAAACAACATGACATCAACCCATAATGCCTCATAATCAAAATCAATGTTTTAATAACATAGTAATCTGGATCACTTGCGAGAAAGTGTCCTCAAAGAATAAGTTCGCTCAGTGTGCAAGAGTGGGATGTTACATACACCCCCTCTTGGTATAAAATTTGTCTCGAAGTTTCACAGTATAAGTGCCGAAATAATTTCTATCACAGTATCATAGGTCTATCTATCAAACAAAAATGGAAACTGCTGGCACATATCATATGCGTCCTCCCAGGTCACTGAGTGTGGACTATAGCTATCCCAATGGAACTTGACCTACTCTATTGTTCGACGTCGTAGTTGTCGAGTGCGATGATCCAATATGGATCGGCTAAGCCGTGAGTGCCCCCTCATCCGATACCTGTAATGAACTCATGTCAATAACATGTGTAGGATCACTACTATAATGTCTCAAAATAGATATGTGAAAAACATCGCGCATACGCCTCAAGGAATCAGGCAAGTCTAGTCGATGGGCCATGGGCCCCTTTCTTTCCACAATCTCAAAAGGTCCCATAAACCTACGAGAGATTTTATCTCCCTTTCCAAACTTGATCCAACACTTATGCAGTTTTACCAGCAAGAAGACTCAATCGACAACCTTGTAACTACGGTCGACACGGTGCACATTGACATAACTCTTCTACCAATCCTGTGCTTATTTAATCCTTTGTCTTATTTTTTTCATTTGCTCCTCCATTTATTGGATCTCTTCTGGTCCCACCAGGACCCTATCCTCAAGTCGATCCCAACTCAAAGGCGTCCAACATTGTCGCCTGTAAATAAACTCAAAACGCACCATCTTAATGGTGCTTTGGTAATTGTTTTGATAAGCGAATTCCACCAGTGGCAAGAATTATTCCCAATGCTTTTTTTGGTCCATCAATTACATGCACAACATGTCCGCCAAGGTCTGGTTCCTTCGTTCGGTCTTCCCGTCAGTCTCCGGGTGATACGCAATACTGAAGTTAAGTTGGGTTCCCAAGGCTTCTTGGAAACTCATCCAAAATCATCTAGTAAACACCGATCCTTGATCGTATATAATCCTCTTAGGAATGGCATGAAGCCTCAAAATATCACTAATGAAAACTCTAGCTATGTCAGGTGCCTGATACATCGTATGCATAGGAATAAAGTGAGCACTCTTCATTAGAGTGTCTACTGCTACGAAAATCGATTCATGTCTCCTTGTCGTCAATGGAAATCCAACAATAAAATCCATTGAAATAACCTTCCATTTTGATTCTGGAGTAGCATGTGGCTATAGTAATCCTGTTGGATGTCTATGTTAAACCTTTACCTGCTAACATTCTAGACATCTGGCCACATAATTGACTATATCTGCCATCATTCCCTTCCAGAATAATAAGGGTTTAAGGTATGTCCTCATCTTCGTGACTCCTGGGTGAGCCATGCAGACTTCTCTATGAGCTTCGCTTAGGATCAAGCTCCTCAAATCGTTGTTCGATGGTATGTAAATCCAATTTTTAAACCTCAATAATCCATCATCATCAAATTTAAATTCTTCAAATCTTGGTACCATCATTGTGCTTTGTCCAATAAAATCCTCGACCTCTTTCTACCAGTCATCATCACATTGTAAAGTTAGAATCTTTCCACTTAGGTTCATTTGAAGAGGCAACACCGAAAATATGAGTGGTCTTTGACTCAATGCATCTGCCACTCAATTCATTGTTCCTTTTATGCAAGTAATCTCAAAGTCATACTCACTAAGCAATTCCAACAACGCCATTGTCACGCGTTCATGTCGCTTTATGTAAAGATGTGTTGTAGTCCACAGTGGTCTGTCTTTAGTTCAAATTTTCATATAAAAAGGTAGTGTCTCCAAACCTTCAAGGAATATACGATGGCTAATAACTCCAAATCGTGCGTCGTGTAGTTCTCCTCATGCCTTCTCAGTTTCCTCGAGATGTAAATGATCACTAGTCCGTCTTGCATCAAGACTCTTCCTAAGCCTTCCTTGGATTCTTCAATGCATACCAAGAAGTATGCATTCATGTCAGGGACCTTTAGTATTGGTGTTGTTGTCAACATCTCCTTGAGCCTCTAAAATTATTCTGCACATTTCTCTGTCCAAACAAACTTCTTGTTCTTCTTTCGCAATTCCGTGATTATATTTGCTATCTTCGAAAATCCCTTGATGAACCGTCGATAGTATCCTGCTAAACCCATGAAGCTATACAGTTCTGGGACATTCATTGATGCAGGCCATTCCATAATATCCTCAACCTTTGTTGGATCCACAGCGATACCTTCGTCGGAGATGACATGCCCTAAGTAGTGAATCTTTGATTGATAAAATGAGAATTTGGACAACTTCCCATACAATTTGTGCTCTCGCAGACACTGTAGTACCAAGCACAAGTGCTCGTCATGCTTCTCTCTCATACAAAAGTAAATCAAAATATCGTCAATGAATACTTTGATGAACTTGTCCAAGTACTCGCGGAACACCCCGTTCATCAAACTCATGAATTCCCCTGGGGAATTTTTCAGTCCAAACGGTAAAATAGTAAACTCGTAATGTCCAAACCTCATCTTAAAGGCGATCTTAGGGACATCATCCTCCTTGATCCGTAACTGGTGATACCCTGATCGCAAATCAATCTTTGAGAAAATCGTTGGACCCTTCATTTGATGAAACAGATCATCAATCCTCGGTAATGGATACTGATTCTTGATCATTACCTTCTCAATTGATGATAGTCAATGTAGAGCCTCCACGACCCATCCTTCTTTCGTATGAAAATAACAAGTGCACCCCATGGTGACACACTTGGACGTATCGGTCCCAGGTCAAACAATTCTTTCAATTGCACTCTCAACTCCTGTAACTCTGGGGTCGAGATCCGATAAGGCATTCTAGATATCAGTTCAGTCCCTGGTTTTAAGTCTATAGTAAACTCCAATTCCTTCTCTGGAGGCATCCCAGGTAAATCCTCTAGAAATACATCTACAAATTCTCTCACCACTGGAAGGTGTTCTAGACCTTCCACTACTCCCTACTCGTTTAATGAAAGGATCACATAAATATTTCACCCCTTGTGCATGCTCTTTTGTAGCTGCAAAAAGAGATGAACCTCAAGGAAACTCCCTGTTTTCGTCCTACAATCACACATCCCTTTTTTTTATCAACCAAGCTCAACCATTTCGACTTATAGTTGAGTATTGCCTCATGTGATTCCAACTAGTCCATACCAATCACGACATCATAAGATACTAAGATCATGACGTACAGGTTGGCCCTGATGAAAAACTCTCCCAGGTTAAGGGTACAACTCGTAACCTTTCCTCCAACCTTTTGTTTGGCTCTAGAAGCCATCTCTACGAAGATAAACACTTCTTGTTCGACTGCCTTTACCTTAATTCTTTATAGCGCTACACCAGAAATGAAACTCTTAGTTGCACCAAGATCTATCAAAACACTAAGGGTCTAGTCAACGACGATACCTGACGTCTCGAGCACAGTCGAATTGTTCTCTTCCTGGCAGTTATTCATCACTGCATGAATCTTATGGGCCTTGCCCATATCTCCCATGGTGGTGGGTTCGGCTGTTTCAGACACTCTAGTCCTCTCCAAAGTAAATCGCACTAGTAGTGTGGCTCCCCACATGTCCAACACCCCTTCTTCGATCCAGTACTCCTGGTACATGAAGTAGAAGATGACATCCTACCAGCCTAGAATCTTGGTTTGTTCTGCTCAACAGGCCTAAACTGTTGTTGTTGTGGTCGACGCTGCTGCTGATGTTTTGGACCCAGATAAGGTGTCTGTTGTTGAGGCGTCGATCATCGAGGTGTAGTGAAAGTGGATCCCCTCTGGAAGCCACGATATCTTGGCATATGTCTGGATGGTGTCTGATGTTGCTGCGCACCAGATGACACCTTCCCTGCTAGTCTCATTGGATTCCTACTCTGACCCCCACGGATAAGCTCCTCCTCTACTATGAGGGCCTTCTGGAAGACATCGTGCAAGGTCTGAGGCATCAGAATCCTAACCTTTGCATGCATGCTGCCAGTAAGGCCAAACACAAACCTGTTGACCTTAAGTTTCTCAGTATTAAGATGCGAAGCATACCATAGCAGCTCCATAAAATAGGCATCGTACTTGGGCATCATACAACCTCCCTATCATAAGGCATTGAACTCGTTGAGCTGACACTCAATGAATTCCTATGATAGGTACCTCTCTCAGAACTGTTCCTTGAACAGTTCCCATGACATGTCTTTCGACGACCATGTTTAGTTGTGGTAGAAGTGTCTTCCACCATAGAAGAGTGCTCCCCTTTAGTTGAAAGACCGCCATGCAGACTTTCATGTTGGAGGTATAGTTGCGAAGTGCAAAGAACATCGCCATATTCTCCAACCATGCCTTGGTGGCTGCACCATCCAGGGCACCAAAGAACTAGAGAAATTTAACCTTCTCAAGTTCACGGTGAATGATACTAGCACTGACCGGAGCACGTGGTGGACCCTCAGGGGGTGCCGACGCTCTGGCCTCATCTCTATCCAAATGACTGATCAGTGCCTCAGAAATGCGCTGAAAAGATCTCATCAATCCAACCACATCTCCTACTGTTATTTGCTCCTACCCGACAACTTGTTCGTCTCCCTAGTTGTTAGACCCCTCAGGCATGGATGCTACTGGAGACGTCACGCCTCCTCCCCTAGCACCCCGTCGTCTGCCTCCGTGGCGTCCTCTAATCATGATTACCCACATGAATACAAATCAACTAAATTAGCAACATTATAATAAAATACTCAATCAATGAAATCCATAGTGATCCCAAGTCACAGGTTGAACCCCCACTTTGATACCATAGGTAACGCCCCCTCGGTTATGACTACAAGTGAAGCATAAGTGCAAAGGTTTTTTTGTCTGAAAGGAAAGAGGTGACGAAAACAACAGTTAACCAAACACTGATGATGAATGCAAGCACACAGTCCAGGCAACAGGCTACTATGACACCACGCACAGGCACAAGGGAAACTGGGCGAAACGTGTGTAGACACCAAGGAGAAAATGGCTACCCGCCTGACGCAACAAGACACACCTACAAGATTAAAGGACAACATCCCTTCCCGACACAACAACCTTGACGAACAATACTACAACCTCAAGGCGCATGAACCAAACACATGAAAGCGTTCCACCCATGCGCCTAAAGAAACTTTCCATGCTCGTCCACACTCACTCAGAACGCATCAACTCCGACAAAGTTCTCTATCGCCGCTATCCCGTAAGGCACGCCATGATACCCTCATCAGGAATCATGTCGTCCCCAGGTGATAGATGCGTCAATAACCTTGGCATATCACATCCTATCTGGACCAAGGACTCTAGATAAATCTGACACGCTAGAAACCGAATACCGAGAGGAAAACCACACCCATAACCCAACAACAGGTCAATGAAATGCCAGAGGATGAAGACAAGGGATGACACAAGCCAGTACAGGACATCGTCCACGACCCAACCAATCACCCAATCTAAACTAGTCAATGATTATAATCTATTTTAACATGGGTTTTCATTCTAAATGGGGCATGTCTAAAGTTACAAATAGTCATTAATGCACCTACTAATTTAAAATTAGTACAATCAATCTAGAAAGTATAAGTATTCAATACTAGAACTATAATTATAAATACAATCTAACCTCAATTATAATAAATTTGGCAAGTCTAAAATTGGCAATCTAGTATTTACTCACCAATCTAATTTTAATCATTATTACAACCTAAATGGACAATTTTATAATGATCCAAATCTCCATCCAACTAGCCATTAACTTAAATAACAACATTAACAATCCTAAAGTAGAATGCTACCATTATAACACTTATGAACAATTAAATCTCAGCATGTAGTCTAGCTATATTGACTGAACTAACAATACTAGTTGTCTATTAACATTGGGAAGGAAACTACTAACTATTAACATCGTTGTATCAATTTAACAAGGAAATTAGCATAGCCGTTACATAACAATTAATATAGTAATAACAAGGCAATTAACATTGCAATTAACATGACAATTAACATAACAATTAATATAGCAATAACAAGGAAATTAACATGACAATTAACATAAAATTTAATATAGAAATAACAATGCAATTAACATGACTGCTGACCATTTAACTCACTCTAGCAATTAATTACTAAGAAGGAATCTGTTGACCATTAACTCGCTGTAGCAAATAACATGGCAATTAATATGACAATTAACATAATAGTTAATATAGCAGATAACAAGGCAATTAACATGACTGTTGACCATTTAACTCGCTATGTAAAATACTCATTAAGAAGGAATCTGTTGTCCATTGACTCACTATAGCAAATAACATGGCAATTAATGGACCAAAGACATCGTTGTAGCAATTATGTTGGGAAGTGATAACGCTGGGTACACTCAAATTGAAGGAGGTTAAAAGACAATACAAAATTGCAGAAGGATCAACTCATGATCATTCAACAACAACACAGTCACAGTTTAAAGGCGAATTGTTGTACCACACATAAAAAAAATGCAGTGCATAAATGGTGGAAATCGTGCCCATTCAACAACAAAAGCACTCAAAATTAAATGGAAAAACATGGTCATTCCAACAACAACCCAGTCAGTAATTAAGGGCAAAACGTGGTCAATCAACAAAAAAACTCAATCAAATTTAAAGGCAATTTGTTGTGCTACTTATCAGGAAATTCGTGGTCATTTTTTGGCAACAATAAAATCAACGCAAACCACGCAGGAAGGGATACATAAATTTTCTGATATTAACCATTTGTTCCACACATAAGAAAAACACAGTATACAAATTTAATGGAAAAATGTGCCTAGTCGACAACAAACTCAATCAAATTAAAGGCAAATCGTATCCATGCAACAACAACATAGTCAACCAAATAACAAATACGCTACACATTAAGGGGCAAACATTGTCATTCAACAACAACACATGGTGAATAATTAAGGGGAAAACATAGTACAACCTCCCTAGAAAGGAATGTCGTTGTCATTAAGGTTTGGCAAATCGCTGCACACACACACCAGATAGGAATTGGATTGTTGCCATTTAAAAACAAGGCAATCGTTGTACATAAACAAGATATAATTTTACATTACCATTAAATACAAATCGTAAATGCCCTTAACTAAAATCGCAAACACCATAATACCATTTCCCTTCACTTAACTGAGAAATCAACAAGGACACGAAACAATAAAGAAATTTTGATTTCACTCAAGGGTAGCACGTTGTCAAAACATCTTCAATGATTTTAAAGCATAAATATATATATATATATATATATATATATTAAGCAGTCAAATTTAAGGCAAACAATGGTCGTTTTGGTTAATAACTCGCTGTCGAAAAGCCAAATACAATTGATGTGCAACAAGAACCTTTCAGTACACTACCACACGATTTCTATAAAAAATGATAATGCTGCCTAAAACTATAAACATTGGCTCCTTATTATAATTTTCTCATTATAAAATCATACACAAAAATCAAATTGTAGATCGCAGTCACCAAGTGAAATGGCAGTCAATAACTAAGGAATCTCAGATAGTAAAATAAGGAAATCGCAGTCGATACAGCCAACCAACGTTGAGATTAGTGTAATAACGCAGACACATAAGACAATACAACACATACAATAGTAAGAGAGCGCAAAGATCCAAGGTTAAGCCCTTAAGTCACAGAGAACAAAACCAACGCAGAGATAAAGTGACAAGGATGCAAGTAAGCCCATACGCATATGTCTTTGCTAGATTGTGCAAGTCAAAACAATCAGCCAAGGACAACAACAGAGGTAGACGACTATCAGGAACTTCCTTCGCTCATCATCCACACACAGAAAAGAAGGGCGTTGAGATCCATAGGTCTATTAACGACGAAGTGATGACCATAGATCAGACTCCTAGCTGACTGCTCAGGAAAGTACTGATGAGCTAGGGATGAAAGGCAAAAACAACCACAATCATCACAAATTAATACACCAAGGGGCGATCAAGACATGCCGGAAATCGAAGGCCATGGGAGTCAATCAATCATAAAGCTAAAGGCTATGGAAAAATTCAGTCATTAACTAGAATGCTAAGACAATCAATTTCCTTACCCAATCAAACATGCAGATCTAAAAGCATAAATCATACTGACAATATACCATGCAAAAATAAAGAAAGTGTATCATTGCCTAATCTCCTGCTCTGAGTTCATGCCCCACGCGCTTCGTGCAACTCCTGCTTGCCGACCGATGAGACTTCCTCGGTACCTCCCAACCAACGCTAGGGGTACTCTTCTTCTCCTTTAGCCCCCTGAGACGCAAAGGGGTGACGCACACTATCCAGAGATTCAGCTAGCTCCCAACTTGTCTCGCAAGGCCGAGCTACCACTCCTCACAGAGATGGGTATCCCAACTCCCATAAGCTAAGTCAATCAAGTATAGATTTCTGCAATGTAAGGTTACGAAAACAAAAGAGATCCATCATCATTTTCCTCCCTCCATTATATAGAGTTTTGAAGTCCCTTACTTTTCAAAAATCCCATTTTATTTAATGTTTAATAAATTAATTCATAAAAATCCTCCCTGTACATGTGTCACCCATCCCCTTCATTCCTCCAAAAACTAATTTCTTTATTTAATTAATTACCCTTATTCCCCTCACCCTCCTAGAGTCATTCCTATAATCGCTCCTTGGTGTCCCCAAATTCCCTTATAGGTTTTAATGACCTTACCCATTATTAAATTACTAGTTCAGTTTAATTTAGAAGGTTCTTTAATGCTAGATACCTTACTAAGTTAGATTTTCTGATTTTTCCTTATGTTTCCCCTTTCTTTTTATGTTTCCTGCGTTTTCCTAGTTTCCTAATTATTTTGGATTTCCCTCTTTCCCCTTTTTATTTAAACTCAAAAAGGCAAGTGCAAAAACTTACTCTTTTTCCCTTTTTCCTTCTAATGAATAAAATTTTAATTAGCATAATATGTAAATCAATTATTCTCCTTTTTAAATTTTATCCAAAATGATTTTATAAATCAATTTAATTGCTTACACCCTTCTTGTCATAAGATTAATGAAGATTATCATTATTATATATATATATATAAATATATATATATATATATATATATATGTAAAAAGATAAAAAATTATCACTAGTAAAATTTAGACCTAGACCTTATTTTCCTAGGCTGGGCGACATTTTTTTTTTTAAGGGAAAGGTTTCAAATCTTCCTTAACACTTTATTTGTACTAAATCCATCTAAGTTTATCCAATTATTAAATAACCATGTGACGTGCCCTTTAGGACGCACTACATGCTCCAAGGGTGCCACTCAACTCTTTCCATTTTTCTTGCGTAATGTGCCCTTAAGGACGCATCACGTGCTCCAAGGGTGCCACTTGCCTCTTGACTGACTTGGTAGACATCAAAAACCCCTGGAGTCTATAATATACTAGGTGATCTTGTGGGAGACTAAGGGCCTCTAAGGAATAAGGTCCTTTCCTTATTGTGCGCCCCTTAGAATCATCGTGAGTGACTGTCGTAGTCGACCCTCACAACATCATAGGCCTTCTCGAACTAGGTAGTCATTAACCTACATTTCGAGCCACGATGGGAGTGCCAGTAGGTTGTGGTAGGGTTGTTGTCCACACCTCTCCCTCAATGTCTCTAGTAGTCGTGCGTGACCCCTCTACTCCACATGTGAGTTTGGTCGGAAAGATATTGTCAGCCTCCATCATCAACAAATCATGTCATAAATATATCCATATCATATCATCTAATCAGATTCACTAATATCACATATAAAACAATCAAACCCCAGTAGTTCACTCCTTGACTCGATCGGAGTCCAAGGGTTCCATTGATGCCTCTACATCCTCGAGGTCCAAAATCCTACACACTCAGTAAAACCGAGTCAATAGCACATGTCTATGTCAATGCAGAAAAACAACATGACATCAACCCATAACACCTCATAATCAAAATCAATGTTTTAACATCATAATAATCCGGATCACTTGCTATCAAGTGTCCTCAAAGAATAAGTTCTCTCAATGCGCAAGAGAGGGATGTTACATGTGGTGTATTGGGCAATGTTGTTAGCAATATTCAACACAAGCATTTTCCAAAACAAGGAAACACCTCCATTTTAGTTTTCTCATCAAAATATTTTATATATGAAGGTACTTGGTATTCTAGAAAGATAAAACATCCCAAGAAAATTATAAATTTAGAAACATAAAATAATATACCTTAAGCTTTTTTCGATGGATAAAGTCAAGGCATGTTGACTATATGTAATGTTAGTGTAGTGATAAAAAATTTGATAATCATAATTTAAACTTCAAGGTTGGATTACGCTTAACATCAAATAATTTTTTTAAATGGAATGCCCTATCACTAGTTATAAGAAGATTCATATAATTTTTTTTAACACAAAAAAATTGTTTACCCTAGTACTATTATTGGAAAGAAACTCCACAATGATCTGTCTTGCCCATATATATAACTCCACAATGATCTCTCTTGCCCATATATATAATTCCACATACTTAAAAAATTGTTTACCCAAGTAATGTTAGTAGTTTTATTGGAAGGAAATTCCACAATGATCTCTCTCGCCCATATATAAGAAGTTTAATGTTCAAGTAAATGAATGGTCGAAGAAATCTCTCAACATGCTACTGGATGAGATGGAAATTACATAAGAGAATACTAGTGTTAGATACATAATAGAATACTAGTGTTATTTATCAAACACTACTTCACTCACTTTATGACTAATGGATGATAGTGATTAGTTAATGTTAATCATGTTGTCTCTAGTTTTAGGTCCCTATATTGATTTCTAATGTAATCTTTTTAGTTTAATAAGTGGTTGTTGATGAAGGGTTAACTGCCCCTTTTTAGTTTTGTGAATTTTTTTGGTTGAAAAACAACTTTAGTTAACCCTCCATTGTTATAACATTACAAACTTAATTGGATTGTTTGGGTGTTCATATAATATTACATCTCTATATGAAAATTATATTTCTATGAAAAAATACATTTAAATTTTTTTAAT
>ML777885.1:168127-204842 GCA_009831015.1 Picea engelmannii
ATATTGATTTTATGATTAAAAAGATTGAAAAAAAGTTGTATTTTAGTTATTTCTTTTTAATTTTTAATAAGTTATGAATATCAACCATGTTATACATAGTTTAATTAGATAAGATAATCCCCCCCCAAAATGTATTCTTGTATTTTTTTAATATAGAAATAAATAATAATTTTAATTTCTAATTTAAGATTAATAATTACTTTATAATACATTAATTTTAAACTTTTTTTCATTTTCAATTTCATTATTACAACACAATTTATATTTAAATTTAATTGTGATAGTTTTTAATAATATCAATAAATGAAGATATACCTTCTAGTCTATTACTACTTTGTGAGCCAATAATCTTAATCTTCAATCCACTCTCTCTTAAGACTTGAATATCTTTTACTAGTATCTAAAGGGATTTTAAGAACTCTATAAATATTTATATTATTTAGTTTGTCTTTCATGATCAAAGCCTTACTCTCAAGAACTCTATAAATATTCATATTATTTAGTTTGTTTTTCATGATCAAAGCTTTACTCTCAATGGGTGGAATTCATACGAGGATTGGGAAATTGGGTGTTTCTTCTAAATTTAATATTATTAAAATAAAAGGTTTTTGTACTTATGACTTTCACTCTATGTTTTTCTAGAAATTGTATAATCCCAAACATGATGACCAAATACGACTATTGGAGTAAAATGTCACTAGTTTTTCCAAAATAAAAACTAATTTTATCAAGACTAAAATAAGATTTCGAACCTTGATTAATCTTTATTTCAACACTATAGTTCAATTTGAATTTGTGATGAAGCTCAATTCCAAGATTTTTGTAAAAAAGCCTTCCTGCTAACTATTATTACATACACAAAAATTAAGGTAGGTGATTTACCTTGATCTCATGACCATAACCTTTTCTTTCTCGATACTTATCAACATCCAAAAGGTAGCACATAAATTGTTCGACATTCTAAATTACTTACAAAAACTGAGGGGTTGCTTTCCAATAGAACAATACCTTTGGGTAAAGGAGAAGGATGAAGATTATTTAGCTAAAATTCATTCAACACATCATGCATTCTCCATACACACCTCTACCTTGCTAATGTAAATGGAAAAAATGGTAAGGGGGAGATCACAACCTTGTTGAATTCTATATTAAAATTTATATATTTTTACTAGTCTTCACTATTATTGGACTTTTTATCTTAGGAAAAATGTTTAGTTTTAGGATAAGATGTTTTCTACAAACACACCTCTACCTTACCAATATAAATGCAAAAAATGGCAAGGGAGAGAGGGAAACCTTCGAAAAATTTAGTGGAAAAACATATGGGATGCTTTCACACATTTTTGTATGGAAACTTTAGTAAACCTATCAATTTAGAATAATGTGTCTTATCTAGTAGAATTTGAATTAGGACCAACTCCCACGGAACTAGCCTAATGCCCAACAACCTTAGAAACAACAGGTACATATTCGAAAACTATTTCTGAAAGTCATAAATATATATATATATATATATATTTTAATATTATCTCAAAACTCCTTTAAAATAGTCCTAAAATAATTATTTCTAAAGTAATTAATTAGTCTAAAACTTAGTGCTATATTAAAAATTAGTTTAGCTTTTATTCCTCTTCATGGAGTGACTTTCTAACTATAAACTAATATTTTTGTTCATAATAATTTTAATTTAATATAGTTAGAATTAATCCTAATGATTCTATAATTTGAAGAATTGCATCCACCATTTAAAAAATAATAATAATTTTAATTTAACATAGTTAGAACTAATCCTAATGATTCTATAATTTGAAGAATTGCATCCACCATTTAAAAAATAAAAACAATAAAGACTCCCATTAAAGGTTTTAGCAAATTAAGAACAATAAAAACTTCCATTTAAGATTTTGGGAAATTATGTTCGAGTTGAATATGAGAACTCATAAGATAATCTCCCATTTTGTTAATTTTCATATAATAACCTTTAAAATGTTTTTGGATTTTCCTTTCGCTAAACCTATTATGTTATAAAAAATATCTTATAATATAATATGAATTGGTTCATAAAAGTTTTTTAGATGTGAATCCCTATCAATCATATATGTTATTTAGCTTTTCATATTACGATATGCTTTAAAAATAGTTTAAGTTCTTATTTTTAAAAAGTGCAATAATTTATCAGGTTGTTTCTATACATAGTGTAGCTTCTTTATTTTAATATATTATTTATATGTATTTTTTTGGTTCAATTGATTATTTATAATTAAAATTAATTTGATAAATATAATATGAGTGATTTAGTTATCTATTTTTTTTATAATTTGAAAGTTTTGTTATAAAATTATAATAAATTGTTTTGAAAAAATTATTATAAAAATCAAATTTTTATTATAAAAGTTTTTAGAGTTGATTAATGTATATAAAGATTCAACAACAATACATACATATTTTAATTAGGTTAATGTATGTAGAAATTGAATAACAATAGATACATATTTCAACAAGTTTAATTGGAATTATAATATTTATAAAAGAATTTTTAGGGGATGGAAAGCTTATTATGAGCTTGAAAACAATTGTAAATCAATTGATCTTTGGAGTTGGGATAAGAAGAAACTCCTCTTTGAGGCTCTTCTTACACCTGTTATTCTTTATGGATGTGAAGTGTGGGGTTGTAGTATCTCTAGTGAATCCTAGAGAAAGATAGAGAAAATAAAAAAGAGTTTTTTAATCTATAATCTCAAAATTAAAGGAAATATGCCCTATCCCATCCTCCTCTTAGAAAAAAGCCTCTCCCCCATTGAGAGAATGACTATGACTAGATACGTAATGTATAAGAACAAGTTAAACAACATGGAAGACAAGATGCTACCTAAAATTGCTTCAAAATCAAGTCATAACCACCGTCAACTCAAGCAAGGATGGCATAAAGATGCTCGGTCTTGGCTAAGCTATTGGGGAATCATGGAAGAAACCATTTTGCAAAATAAAGATACTATTAAAAAAAACATCAAATCAAAATTCAAGGAGAAAATGTGGTGTGATAAAGAGTTAGAGGAAAAAAGAAAATTAAGGTATTATAAAGATGTAATCAACCCTAATCCAGAAGAACAAAATTATCTATCCGTTTTTCCAAGTGAAAAGAAAAAAATAAGCATTGCTAAGATAAGAACAAATTCTCACAAGGTCCATAGTGAAACTGGGCATTGGTCAATTCCTAAAATGCCATGGGATGAAAGAGTGTGTCACCTTTGTGACACTAAGAAGGTTGAATATGAAAAGCACTTTCTCTTAGATTGTCCAGCCTATACCCATATTAGATCTCATTTTCAAAATATTTATGACACTACCAACCTTCCTAACCTCTTAACTCAACAAAAGTATGGTGATCTTGGAAAGGTTTTCTTAATGCTTTTCGAGCACATACACAAAATTCTAAAGAATCACAAGTAATCACTTACCCTCTTAAGGTCCGAAAGACCAATTCGATCTTAGTGGATGTTAATCATCATCATCATCAATAATAGGGTATTAATTAAGGATGAAAAAGAAATAAATGAAAAACCAAGAAAATTGGGTATTTAGTTAAATTAAAGGTAGAGAAGGAAAGAAATTAATACTTAGAAATCAAGAGAGGAGCCATTGCACAAGATTAACACACAATAATATAATGTATTACTTAATAGAAAAATGGAGGTTACATATATATAGCATGCAGATCACTGACTCCTAACAATCTGGATCCTAAGAAAGAGGATCTGATTAGCTAAAAATAGTAAACCTAGAAACTCACAGTTACAACAGTCATAGTTGAAACTCACAGTTACAACAGTCATAGTTAACCTAGAAATTCACAGTTACAACAGTTGTAAGCATTATCTCTAACACCCTCCCTTAATGCTTACATTACAAATATCACAATCACAAATTACAAAACATAACAAAAGGTTACAACACTAGAACTTTCATCTGTCTCTTTGATTTTGTCTTCATCGGCACTGAAACTCACTCTGCAATCACCCGGTTTCTGCTCTTTCTTCTCCACACATTCGAGCTACCCACTGACACATTTAAACTCAAAATGCTTCTGACCATCATTGTAGCACTTGTATACTGGACAATTTGACAACTCGGCTCATTGGGGCTTCCGTGATAAAATGTGTCAATTATTGATGCATTCTATTAACTTTCCTTCATCTGTCAGATTTTTTTCTTTCGACTATCCTTCAGTATATAGAAGAACAGTTTGGATATTGAATGTCTTCAACATTCCTTTACACAAGGTGACTTCCAATAAAAACATTGTACTTGAAACTGGGGCTACCAGCTTGCATCAAGATACAAGTTCTTATTTTTACATCAACACTTATATAAAAACTTTAAACTCACCACACACCACACATAATAATATATATAACATACACAAATCACATCACACTATATGTAACACTACAACAAATCTACCAAACCAACTCAAACACTTGCCAAACATAAAGTCCACCCATTGCAGCGAGAATTAGAGTTTCGACGGAGAGAAAATCGAACCTTGTTGTCAACGCCAAAGCATATCTGGATCTCTTTTCTTCCATGCAACTGCCACTGATCAACGAATGCACAGGCATCTAACCTCTCACAGTTTGATCAATGAATATCTAGGCAACGATACCCTCATGAGTTCTCCTATGCAGTGGTCCTTTATTCACAAGGAGAGTCTCCCGCATCTCACAAAGCACACATAAAATTTAGAAATTCAAACCCTCTAACCTAATCTACTCCTATAGTGGAATCAACTTATCACTTTTCTCTCATCTTCCAGCCCCTCTCGTGAGAGAGTCAGGGCGATCCTTTCTCTGATACCAACTTAGAAATCGAGAGAGCAACCATTGCACAAGATTAACACACAATAATAGAATGTATTACTTAATAGACAAATGGAGGTTACATATATATAGCATGCAGATCACCGACTCCTAGCAATCTAGATCCTAAGAAAGTGGATCTGATTAGCTAAAAATAGTAAACTTAGAAACTCAGAGTTACAACAATCATAGTTGAAACTCACAGTTACAACAGTGAGAGTTAACCTAGAAACTCACAGTTACAATAGTTGTAAGCATTATCTCTAACATTAATAAGGTATTAAATTATATTAAATAAAAGTGGAAAGGAGACGGTTAATGATAACAGAAATTATAAAACTAAATGAAAGAAAAAATTAAATTATAATAATAAGATAATAATGAAAAGTAGATAATGAAAGAAATTAATTAATTTTAGAGGTTAATGAGAAATTAATAAAAGATATCAAAAAAGTATAAGCTATAATACTAGCGTAATAGTTAGAGGTGGGAAAAATTCGTGAAGATTAGCTGCTAATCGATTAAAGAGTATTAATTAATTAATTAAAGAGAGAAAGAAAGAAATTAATAATATATATTAAAGAAATATTAAATTATATTGAGTAAAGGTGGAAAGGAAGTTGTTAGTGAAGTTATGGAAAATTTAAAAGAAATAAATTCAAACTAATATTTTTTTATATTTCATAATATATTAATATTATAAAATATATGAATATATATTAAAATATTTCATATTTTTAAAATATATTAAAAAATTAATTATATATCAAACTAAAGTAATTATGATATAAGTATGAAATTATTGAGTAAATAGGTGATTTGTTATAGAAATTGTATACATTAATATTTAAAATAGTGGTAGGCTAAACATTTTATGAAATGACTATTTTTTTGAGAGATATTTACTCTAAATTTCAGGAGAAATTGTTAGATTCATAAATTTGAGTGATTATTTCTGTATAATGAATATTTGTATAATAAGTATCTGTTGGGTTTTTTCTGCATGCTAAATTTATTTGTACATTCATAAATGAATTTTGAAAAACAAAAAATAATAATTGGTGTAAACTTATATGACAAAATTCCAACAAAAAAACCATTTCCTAAAACAACTAAACAACACCTTTAAAATATACTTAATTATATTCTAATGTTAAATTAAATTATTATTATTATGTACAACTAAAATATTTATATAAATATTAAATATCTTAAAAAAATTTATGTATGTAATAAGCAATATCTAGGCAGCATTCAATGATGTAGCTAATCAATGTGGTATATGATATATATATGTACCTATTTTAAATATCTTAAAAAAATAATATAAATAATAAATATCTTAAAAAAAAATTATGTAAGTAATAAGCAGTATCTAGGCAGCTTTCAATGATGTAGCTAATTACTGTGGTATATGATATATATATGTAGGCAGCATTCAATGATGTAGCTAATCACTGTGGTATATGATATATATATATATGTAGGCAGCATTCAATTAGCTAATCACTGTGGTATATGATATATATATATATATATGTACGTATATTAAATATTTAAAAAAAATAATATAAATAATAAATATCTTAAAAAAATTATGTAAGTAATAAGCAGTATCTAGGCAGCATTCAATGATGTAGCTAGTCACTGTGGTATATTATATATATATATTTTTAATTTTTTTTTAATTGTGTATAGGTGAATGTTACTTAACAGATGAAGTAAAATATGGTTGATAACAATATATAAATTTGAAAATTTTCCTTTACTCTGGTTATTGACTTTGAGATAATCAATACCATGAGTGGTTGACTGATTACGACATTAAGATAATTGTGAAATGTTTCAGTGAAAATTTCAATATTCCTGAGCTTGTCATTTTAACGTCAGAGCATAATGAATTCGCTAGTTTGTCCATCCTCATCCTCGTCGTACGAAACAGTACAGACTGGGCAACAAATACTACGCTGAAAGTCTCAAGAATGGGCGATCTGCCTGCATTTGGCGTATCTAATCTTGAATTTGGCAATCAAAGAACAGAACGACACTCTCAGCTATGCAAATGGGACCGGGCAGACAGTTCCAGGCTTCCAGCTTATTCAACGATCACATTCCCGCTGCCTTATTTTATTTTGTCTCAATCGCTCCACTCTCACGTACTTCCCTTCATATTAAAGGTGGAGTGCATGTGCTCTCCTTCAATTTCATGTCCTCGCGCCACCCACCCAATCAGAACCTCCGAGACCTCACCCAACTGCTTGACTTTCGATTTCCGCCATATCATGGGCAAGAGCAAAGCCGAGAACAGTGCTATTTTGGAGTCTACTGTTTTGTTTTAAGCCAAACAGAAAATGAATTCAGGGCGGTCCATTCCATACACCAACTAGAATTGAGCTAGCCTGTGAGTTCCATGTATAGTTTGTTTGTAGATGTTTTATTCTTATGATATTTTCAGTGAAGAAAAGAATTCAAAACATGATGTACTTTTGAGTAAATAAGAAACGCACTTTATATATAAAATATGATACGGACAATGTTGTACATAAGGGTGTCTAAGAATTTTCATTGGCCCAGTGAAGTTGTGTTGTAGTGACAGCAATAGTTGGTAGCTAAAACAACAGTGATATGACCTTTGTAGTAAAGGTCGAATTGCAGCAATAGCATGGACATCCCAGAAGCATTATTTGGCAGATTTGAGAAAAGACACTTATGTTGTAAGGCAAAGGCAGTTAACTACGGATGAATGTATGAGTTTAAGAAGCAAGCTTTGGAAGAATAACATAAGTTATTGGCTATGTTGTTAGGGGTATCAATAACTTTAAGTGGGAGAGGATGTAAGGTCCTAGATTTGAGGAACTTTAGGTACTTTCACCACAAAATCATTTAGATGTTCATTGATTAGCATGGACAAAAGAAACAAGAGGTTTACTAGCTAGATAAGTTAGTTTGGGCACTCTTGCATGATGGCAATGCACATCATAGACTTATTGGGTGCTCTTGCATGAAAGTGGGTTGCACCAAAAACATTGGGCGAGCTCAGTTGGTTGTGACAATAGATTATAAGGTTGGATGAGCATGCTTTGGGTAGTCTTGTATAATGGTAAGGCATGCCCAAGTGCTAGATGGATTTGCAAAGAAATTTGGCTAAGTATGACAACAAGATAAAAGTTGTCACTTAAGATTTCTTATAGAGACCTAGAGTGAGTTGGATAGTGGACTTTCCTTGGTTCATGGGTGCACAAGTAGTAGTTCCTTGACTTGGGTTGTAACACCGTAATCCACGAGCATAAGTGTCTAAAGAGTTGCACATGCATCAATGGATAGATGTTTGGCATGACTTGCAACACAATGAATGGAAAGAAGTGCATTGGATGTCGTTCAAGCAAGACAATTGATCGATGGATGCATGAGACAATTGGGACACGTTAGGTGCACAAGGAAGACTTACAGATCCAAAGGGCTCAATGACATGGTGGACAAAGGGGTCGATTACACGTTCAATCCACTCTAGATGTGGAGTGCATTGAAGGTCACCTTAGAAGGTGGACACTGCAAGGAAAGATCGACTATATAAAGAGGACACCTACATTGTGTATACACACATTGGGACAAGAAGCTCTACAATTGGGTTAATTCCGGGGTTGGCACTGTGGAGTACTTGGGATACTAGTGGGGTGAACTAGGGAAAAGTTGGAACCTACAAGAGGAAAGCCTATAGATGCTTTGGGAGTTAGATTGTTCAAGTCTTTTGAGTAGTAGACAATAGGAAGTATTTTTGGGGCACAGTCGGATGTGTGCCTATTGTGAATGTTGTTGTATTGAACTTAGATGCAGATCCAACCAACTGTAACTTAAGGTGTAGATATGGGCATACTTCAAGTGAAGA
Source organism: Picea engelmannii (assembly GCA_009831015.1). Lineage (NCBI taxonomy): Eukaryota > Viridiplantae > Streptophyta > Pinopsida > Pinales > Pinaceae > Picea > Picea engelmannii. Next base: position 176,870 of record ML777885.1, read on the forward strand.
GGCATAGTCTAGTTGTAGTAAGTGCATGCTAGCCAAGCCCCTACGACCGAGGCAATGTAATGCCGCATGACCTCAAGTGTTGAAACAAAGTTGTGAAACCACAAGTCCACAAAGAAAAATTTAAGCGAGACAATAGGTTTGTGATAAAAGGTTTTTGACCTCCGAACCATCCATGAAAGAAAAAACTTAAGACATATCCTACATGTCCAATTGGTCTAACAATGATGATGATGATGATGAGGAGGAGGAGGAGGAGGAGGTTATTGATGTCCATTGAAACCAACTTTGGTCTATCAAACCTTATGAAAGTAAGGAGTTACTCATCTTCAACCCTCTTAGTGTCACATAGATGTCAAAAAAATTTACACCAAATTGGTATATTAGACCCCCTTGTTTGGAAGACCCTATCCCCTTTGGATTTGAACCTGTAACCTCTTAGGTGGAAACACATATTCTTAACAATTAAATCCACTCACTAAATGTTATAAGTTATAAAATACTTTTTAATAAAAATATTACAATCTCAAACTTTTCAACTTAAAAAAACACTTTATCAAAAATATTTAAATATATTAAAAATAATAAAAAATTAATAATTATACATATTTTTTTATATAATAATAAAATAATGAATAATTTATGATTATAATCCATTCTCAAATCAATCATTAGAATAATTATGGCACGAACCATTTTCTTAATAAATCACTTTATAGCAAGGAACCGTTCTACTTATTTCAATTATGGTAAAATAAAAAGGAGAGAATTATGGTAGACTTATCTATCTATATCGAGAAGTCTAATTTCCTCATAAAAATATTCTACTTTCTTAGCTAAATCTTTTCTTATATGTAAAAATTGTTTCATATTCTTCTTTTCCAAGTGGTTAAAATGTTTTGATTTTGATTTATTTTATAAAAATTGTTTTATATACTTCTTTTCCAAGTGGTTAAAATGTTTTGATTTTGATTTTGATTTATTTTATAAAAATTGTTTTATATACTTCTTTTGCAAGTGGTTAAAATGTTTTGATTTTGATTTATCTTTTCTACGTGGTTAAAATGTTTTGATTTTGATTTATTTAAAATTAATGTTTATTTTAATTTTGATTTTGATTTATTTAAAGTTGTTTGAATATGTATTATATAAATGTTAAAGTTGATTTTAAATTTATATAATAATTTTTTTTTATAGTTTAGGTTAAAATTTCAAATTGAGTTCACATTGAATTAGATGGACAAATGAAAGACAGTTCACCATCTCTTCAATACTTGAATATGAAATACATTTTATTTTTCATTTTTACAGCTTCTTGTATGATAATGTCTATGAACTTTGGAAAGCCCTGGATCCAAATGATCTCTGTTGCATGTCATGTATTTGTCTAGAAACTACTCAATGTGTGAGATGTTGTCATTTCCATATACCACTGCACCCTTTATCCACAAAAGTGCATGGCCATGCCCACTCCTTCTATTCTAAAATTTGGTCACAAAACAATAGCCCAATAGTCGTCACAAAACAATGCCTAGTCAATTCACTCACTTGTTTGTTGTTTGTTTGTTTCTCTTGTTTTCTTCAACTTTGCAAGGTTGAAGTCGTGCATACATAGTTGGCCCTATTGTTTCACTTTTCACCATTGGGATTCTACATCTGCGATTGGAACTATGTTTCTGGGGTTCCCCACTGACGGGTAAGTTTCAGTGCTAGGGTTGCACTCAAACGTATGGTTTTCAGGAACATAAAATATGAGAATAACATTTGATTTCCTTTTCTATATCTCACTATGGGTGCAACATTGGTGGATTATGTGCCCAACATTGACATTCAAATGGGAACAAGACATTTTGGAAGGGAACAAAATGAAAACAATGCACCAAATGTACTGTTTTCACACAAGAACAAGACAACATCACACTCCTGTTTCTCTGGCAAACATATCATTTCCAGGAACATAAAATATGAGAAGAACATTCGATTTCCTTTGTTACTTCTTACTATGGTTGCAACAAAGGCGGGTTTTGTACCCAACGTTGAAATTCAAAGGGGAATAAGACATTTTAGAAGGAAACAACATGAAAAAAATGCACCAAACACATGGTTTTCAGGAACAAAAAATACAAGGAAAATTATTCATTTTCCTTTTTTTTATATGTCACTATGGTTGTGATAGAGGTAGGATCTATGGTGAACAATGATTCTCAAGAACAACACCAAGATAACATTACACTCACGTTTCTCTGGTTGTAGTAGTCACATATGAAGATGTTCTGCAAGAGGATTTTGGCTCAGACATTCCCAATATTGAAAATTCTTACTTGCAAACTGGAAATAACAAACAACAACCAACGAACAGGAATGCAACCATGGCACTGAGACTCACCAGTGAATGTGGAATGATAGAAGCACAACCCCTAGCGTGCAAACTACAACAACAGGTCAAACTGCGGATACAAGACTCCAACCTTGGAAAGTTGAACCAAAAAAGAGCAATAAGAAAACACCAAACAAGTGAACAAGTACCAAGAGGTCCAACTACAACTGCAGGAGCTCAACTCTACAAATTTGAATCAAACAACAATAAACAACATCCAACAAACCAATGATCAAGCATCAACTAGTCAACCAGGAATGTCGATGAAGAAAAATATTTCCCAAATTCACTGTAGACAAGATTGTATCAAAAAAACGAAGGAAAATGTATTGTAACATGTATGTTAAACAAACATTTTAGGTTGTGAGGCCTGTCAGGTAAACATTTGAGGCTGTGAGGACCATCCAAAGGCCTTCCACTGTGTAAACATTTAAGAAAGTTGCAGTTTTCACGGTTGGCAATATCCATCCACAATTGGAACTGTTCTTCTGTCATTCCCCATTCACCGATAAGTTTCACTGCCATGGTTTCATCCCTATTCGTTGTTGTTTTTTTTTAGTTTGCAAGTAAGAATTTTCAATACTAGGAATGCTCAAAATCCTCTTGTAGAACATCTTTGTATGTGACTACTACAACTAGAGAAACAAGAATGTAATGTTGTCTTGGTTTTGTTCCTGAACGTCAATGTTCGACACAAAAACCACCTCTATCGTAGCCGCAGTGACATATTAAAAAAGAAATCAAATTTTCTCCTCACATTTTTTGTTCCAAAAAACCATACGTTTGGTGCATTTTTTTCATATTGCACCTCATATTTTTTTGGCATTGTTATTATCCAATGACTCCTGGTTTGATGTCTAGGACATTGAAGTGGGAACATGTGATTGGAGGGGAACAACCTGAAAAAAATGCACCAAACATATGGTTTTTAGGAACAAAAAAAATGAGGAGAAAATTCAATTTCCATTTTTATGTCACTATCGGTGTGATAGAAGTGGTTTTTGTGTCGAACATTGATGTTCAAGAACAATACCAAGACATCCTCACATTCCTGGTTCTCTGGTCGTAGTACTAACATACATAGATGTCCTGGAAGAGGATTTTGACTTAGGCATTTCCAGTATTGAAAATTTTCACTTGAAAAATGGAAATAGAAAACAACAAACAATGAATAGGAAGGTAAACATGGGATTTAAACCCACCCACCAATGGGGAACAACAAAAGTTCAGTTCCAATCACGGTTGCAGAATCCCAAGCGTGCAAATTGCAACAAGAGAAACAACAACAGGAAAACAAGAAACCAGTGAACAAGCAACAATCAAGCATCAACCTGTGAACCAATAATGTCGTTGTAGAACAATATTGCCCATATTCACTACAGACAAGATTGTATAAGAAAAAATCGGAGGAAAATGTATTGTAACAGGCCTTCTAAGTAAACATTTACGTTTGTCAAGACTGTCGAAGGGCCTTGTGCTATGTAAACATTTAAGAAAGAATGCACTGTGGCGGGCCTCTTTACGTATGCAAAATATTTATTATATTATTTGATAATAATATAAAATAATAAGAATTAAAAAAATAATAATAAATAACAATAATAATAACAATAATAATAATAATAATAATAACAATAGTTCAAACAATAGAGACTATGCAAAAAAAAATAGTCAAAGGACAAACTAATATGAAGTCAACTAAGAAAAAACTAACTTTTGATGCTCAAAACTTTGGATATCTAAACATTTTAATAAAAATAGTAAAAATCAGAAATACCGTAGGTGATCAAAAAAATTGGATATGATAACATATAAAACATTGGGATTAACAAATCTAGCAATAAGACCTCCAATCTATTATCCAATCAAATCATGACATATATGGTGTTTTTTATTACATACAAATTAGTGTTTTTAGTTCTCTAGTTCCAACAATAGAGATTATGTAAATATTTTTAGTCAAAAGACAAACTAATATGAAGTCAAAGAATTATGGATCGCTATAGTCCCTCTACACCTTGACTGCGACTAATAAAAACATTTAAAAATAAAAATAATAAAGACTCCCATTAAAATTTTTAGGAAATTAAGAACCAAATGATAAGATAGTCTCCCATTTTGATAATTTTCATATAATAACCTTTAAATTGTTTTTGGATTTTTCTTTGGCCAAACCTATTATGTTATAAAAAAATATCTTATAAAATAATATGAATTGGTTCATAAAAAGTTTATTAGATGTGAATCCCTATCAATCATATATGTTATTTAGCTTTTCATATTACGATGTTCTTTAAAAATAGTTTAAGTTCTGATTTTTAAAAAGTGGAATATTTTATCATGTTGTTTCTAGTTTCTTTATTTTAATATATTTTTTATATGTATTTTTTTGTTTTTAATTAATTATTTGTAATTAAAATTATTTTGATAGCTAAGTTTTAATTATAGTTTTTCTAATATGCATGCTTGTCTATTTTATTTTTAAAAAATATTTATTTTTATAATTTCGAAGTTTTGTTATAAAATTATAATAATTGTTTTTAAAAAAATTACTATAAAAATCAAATTTTTATTGTAAAAGTTTTTAGAGTAGGCTAATGTATGTAGAAATTTAACAAGAATACATACATATATATACATATTTTAATTAGGTTAATTTATGTAGAAATTCAATAGAAATACATACATATTTCAACAAGTTTAATTGGAGTTATAGCATTCAGAAAATGATTATTGGGGGATGGAAAGCTTATTATGGGCTTCTAAACAATTGTAAATCAACTCATCTTTGGAGTTGGGATAAGAAAAAACTCTTCCTTGAAACTCTTGTTACACATGTTATTCTTTATGGATGTGAAGTTTCGGGTTGTAGTATCTCTCGTGAATTTTGGAGAAGGATAGAGCAAATTCATAAGAATTTTATAACCTATAATCTCAAAATGAAAGGAAATATGCTCTATCCCATCCTCCTCTTAGAAACAAGCCTCTCCCCCATTGAGAGAATGCCTATGGCTATGACTAGATACCTAATGTATACGAACAAGTTAAACAACATGGAAGACAAGAGGCTTCCTAAAATTGATTCAAAATAGAGTCATAACCACCATCAACTCAAGCAAGGATGGCGTAAAGATGCCCAGTCTTGGCTAAACTATTGGGGAATCATAGAAGACACCATTTTGCAGAATAAAGATACTATTAATAAAAATTCCAAATCAAAATTTATGGAGAAAATGTGGTGTGATAAACAGTTAGAGGAAACAAGAAAATTAAGGTATTATAAGCATTGTTAAGATAAGAACAAATTATCACAAGCTCCATAGTGAAACTGGGCTTTTGGCAATTCCTAAAACGCCATGGGATGAAAGAGTGTGTCACCTTTGTGACACTAAGAAGGTTGAAGATGAAAATCACTTTCTCTTAGATTTTCCATCCTATACCCATATTAGATATCCTTTTCAAAATATTTGTCACACTATCAACCTTGCTAACCTCTTAACTCAAGAAAAATATGGTCATCTTGGAGACCTTCTCTTAATGTTTTTCGAGCAAAGAAACAAAATTATAAAGAATCACAAGTAATCACTTACCCTCTTAAAGTTTGATAGACGAATTTGATTTTAGTGGACGTTAATCATTATCATCATCAATTGAACAAATAAATTCAATTTCATTTAAAATATTTATTACACATAAATCATAATCCATAAATATGACATGTACAATTTAATTAAATAAAAGTAATTTGTTTTAATTCAAAAATTAATTTCTTATTATTTTAATAAAATTTAAAAAATATACCAATTTAAAAAATTTAACTTTAAAATTCCTTTATATTATTATGAGTAAAGAAATTTTTAACCCGTTATTTTATTTCAAAAATCCTTATGACTATATATATTTTAAATATTAAAAAAAATGCTATTATTTTTATGAAATTTTTCATATGATCTATAAGTGAAACTAATTTTAAAATATCAAAATAATAATTCGATGCAATTTATATGGTCAACTCCATAATGGAAATTTAAACCATGTTTAAAATATTAAAATAATAATTTGGTTGAAGTTCAATAATAATTTGGTGCAATTTATATGGTCAACTCCATTTATGGAAATTTAAACCATGTTTAAAATATTAAAATAATAATTTGGTTGAAGTTCACCATATTCTAAGTTATATGGTTAGCTTCATTTATGTTTTGGTTGAAGTTCACCATATTCTAGGTTATATGGTTAGCTTCATTTATGTTTAGATTATATACATTAGTTAAAAACAATTTAATGTAAAAGTAAAATTGGTATAAGCATGAAATTACGGGGTATGGAGGTGATTTGTTCTTTAAAAGATCTATTTTAATTGTGAATTTATAAAACAGAAACAAGGATGCAATCTCTTTCTAAGTATAAATTTTTAATTTTTTCTAAGTTTTGCACCCTAAAAAATGTTTGTACTTGGAGAGATATAATCTTTGTGGATACTTGATAAATATTTTGAATTAAGATGGATCTATGCTAGTTTAATACATTAATATTAAAATATTAAAAATATTAATATCTGAGTGTGTAGGTTTTCACACTTATGTAGGAGTCCTCCTTGTTACGACGACAAACCTTTTATAATAAGTGTAAATTTTTTTTTTCTTTTATTGTGTGTGTACAAGGGTAACAAGACATTATACTCTGCATCGCCACATGACAAAGAATCATGACGCATGCAACTGCGATATCAACATAAAGGTCTAAGACGCACATCAAAATCTGTCAGCAATGATCCACAATCAACCGACAAAATAATAAAACTGACTACTCGCCCTTCCTACCCTGCAATGGTTAGGACCCCCAAGACACATAAGCAATGCTCAAGCCCAGGTTCCCATCAATTTTAACTATTTAAGGTCTCAGGGCTGGCGACTGTTCTGAGGAACATGGAGGAGTCTACATCCTGCCCGACACCAGCAGACCAAGCAATAAAATGATTTCAGCCAAGTACAACAATAATTAATGAACAACCATGAACTCTACGGAAAGTGCAAATCTGAAGGAATCCGACAACAACCAACCATCATTAGGAAAGGGCATTATCTATGACTCAATTAGTATTAAATACCGATTTGTTACTCCCTTTAATTTCCATTAGTTGACGAGTTGCCAAATCTACCCTTAAAAATAATGTAAATTCAATAAATTGGAATTCCCAATTACTAAATCATAATAGCTGATTGTACTTAGTTCAAAGACATTGCATTCTAATATGTTAACAAATTCGACAAAATTTCAACAACATTACCATAAAATGATAACAACATTACCCTTTTTTTTTACAATAACTTTGCAAATAAATTATCAATCAACTTACATCTTGGCCTTAAATTAAAGTTATAAATATAGAAGATATAAAAGATAAATATAAAAGAGAATAGAAAATTTGATAAATACATCAACAAAAAATTGCAATAAAATTTAACATTTATTTTATGTATGTAGAAATATACCCCCTTTTATGTATATATTTATAAGATAAACACATGAGTAGGCATCAAATCCTTCATTGATTATAGTCATGGCTTTGAAATGATACGGTTAACAATAAATCATTCCTTCATTTAATATGTAACTAGATATTATATTTTGTACCAAAACATCTACAAGACAGAGTCTATTTTTAACATTAGGCATCAAAATAAAATAACCAATTGTATAACACTGTGAAGATCCTTTCAAGTTATATCCTTTAATAAAATAACAAATTTGTATAATGTTGTATAACACTGTGAAGATCCTTTGTATAAAACTATGAAGATTTTAGCACAAAATTAATAAAAAGTAGAAACAACACAACACTTCTGACAAATCATCCTTTTGGTTTTAAAGGTAGATGTCGATGCCCTCAGGATTGATCTGGTCAAGGGGCGGACAAGGAAACACCACAAGTGTTGTAACGTAGTCAGTTGAAGCCAAGAACCGAGGATCACTTAAATACACACAACTCATGAACAAGCATTAGCGTAAGGTTCAGATAAAATATGTCTATGCTACCTGAATCAATGTTAACCTATTAATTTTCGAAGCATCACTATCAACATTAAATTATAGGATTTCTAGGAGTGGCATGGTTTCATTTTTGCCAGCGTTTGTGTCATTAAAACTTTGAAACTTTCTATAATTAAGAACTTAATTAGGTTCTGGTCGAAAAAGGGTGAATTGTCAATTGAATTCCATCTTTACACGAAAAATGGGTGTCTTTAAGTAAGGAAAACACAGGATACAACACGAAATCCGTCCTGACTGTGGTAGTAGTTGTTTCTTTTTGGGGGTACAGGCCCAACGCTAGATATTGTGGGAAAGATGTAGTCATTCCCAGGAAAAACGTGGGCATTTTTTCAACAGACACATGCGAACGGTTAAATATCCCAACCGTGGACAATTTGGCATCTCAATCAAGATTTTAAAAGAAAAAACGGGGGCGTTATCAGTCATACACCAGTCATGGTTTAGAGGGCACATCGTGGTCTTAACGACAATACACTAGTCAACAAATAGAGTGTAAAAAAAATCGTATTCAATAGTAGAGGAGCTTATGCATGAAATTGGCAGCAACCGTTAGCATGAACACATCCTTATTAAAAAGTAAATTGTGGTAGCGACCGCACACAGTCACAATGAATTTTAAAACCAACTCATGGGAAAACACACATAGTCATCCCACCTTACTACTCGCCACGTAGACTGAGCGTGGTTCAACTCAGCCAGGAGTAAAATTTTGTGAGCAATGGTGCGGTGTTTAAAATGCTCCAACCAAATTGTTGTCTAGCGTATAAAATTTTGCTATCACTGGATTCATTTTAGATGTAAATTTTGATATGATTACAGTAAGAAGAAAGGATATAATTTACTACATGTAAAATATTTCTAACCCTCATTCACATTAGATATAATTTACAGTAAAGAAACTCTCATCCGTTGCATCATTTGCAGGCTATTATTATCCATCAAGCATAAAACCAAGCAGAGGAAACCTTTTACATCTGTTACATTTTTCATACATTTACCAATGCTGGAGTAATACAAACAATCAATCCAACAAGAACTAAACACATATTAAATTTAAATATTTTCTACTCAATACACACGATGATCTAAATCGTCAATCCTACAACATTCTAGCATTCAAACAAGAAGCGTACCGTTGCTTGCTCGCCTGCTCTGAGAGTGGTCAACCCGCTCCGTGTGAATCCTGCTCGTTGACCATTGAGACTCACCAGTACCTCCCAACCAATTCTAAGGTTAATTTTCTTCCCCCTTATCCCCCTGAGCCGCAAAGGGGCCACACACTATCCAGATGGTACGTCTAGCTCCCAGCTCACCTCGCAAGGCCGAGCTACCACTCCTATCCGAGCTGGGAAATCCCAAGTCCTCAAAAGTAAATAAGTCAAGTCACTAATCTGGCAACGTAACATTATGCTAACATTCTATCTCTTTCCTCCTTCTCCTCCCTTTATTTTATAGAGTTTTGGAACCTCCATCTTCCTTAAATCTCATTTAATTTAAGTTTTAATAAAAATCTTCAAAAATTTTCCAACGTACAAGTGTCATCCATCCCCCACTTTCCTCCAATAATTATTTTCTTTAATTTATTAATTGTCTCATTTCCCTCACCCATCTAGATAAAATCCTAAATTTACTCCTAGGTGTCCCTAGATTCCCTTACAGGTTTTAAATACTTTCCCTAAAACGAAGTTGCGAATTTAGTTCAATTGAGAAGGTTCTTAATTGCAGATTCTTTACTAAGTTGACCTTGCTTTTTACCATAAGTTCCCCACTTTCCCTTATTATGTTACCTCCATTCCCTAGTTTCCTAAATTTTATATTTCCTTCTTTCCCCTTTTTATTAGAGCCAAAATGGTAGTTGCGCAATTTACCCTCTTTTCCTTTTATTATTAATTTAATATCTTTTTACACTTTCACAAGTTAAATAATTAATTTCTTATTCACCTTTGATATCCATAGATTTTATTTAAGTTCTTACTCTCTTCATTTTACCCAAGAATTTATGAATTCCACACTTATTTCTTAAGTGGTTTTTATTTTATTTTAAAATTTATCATTTTATCTTTATAGAGATATTTTCTCAAGGATCGATAAAATTTTACCCCTAGAGAAGTTTTTGACTTGGAACTTAGATTCTGGACTGGGCGACACTTAATTAGGGGAGTTTTTTTTTCTTTTTTCTTAATGAGATAAATGTCTTAGGGCCATCTAGGTTCCTCCCTCTATCATCATCAATGCAACGTGCCCTTCAGGATGCATTAGGTGCTCCAAGGGTGCCACTCGCCTCATCTGTTCCTTTGCACGATGTGCCCTTCAAGATGCACTATGTGCTCCAAGGGTGCCACTCGCCTCTCGTGTTTCTTTTGTGTGACGTTCCATTCAGGATTCACTATGTGCTCCAAGGGTGCCACTTGCCTCTTGTGTTTCTTTTGCGTGACGTGCCCTTCAGGACGCACCACGTGCTCCAAGGGTGCCACTCGCCTCTTGTGTTTCATTTGCACGATGTGCCCTTTAGGATGCACTACGTGCTCCAAGGGTGCCACTCGCCTCTTGTGTTTCTTTTGCACAACGTGCCCTTCAGGACGCACCACGTGCTCCAAGGGTGCCACTCGCCTCTTGACTGATTGGTAGACATCAATAACCCCTGGAGTCAACACTCCGCCAGGTGAACTTGTGGGAGACTAAGGGCTTCTAAGGAATAAGGCCCCTGCCTTATTTCACGCCCCTTAGAATCATCACGAGTGACTGTCATAGTCTGCCCTCACGGCATCGTGGGTCCTCTCGAACTAGGTAATCGTTAACCTACAATTCGAGCCACGACGAGAGTGCTAGTAGGCTATGGAAGGATTGTTGTCCACACCTCTCCCTCAACCTCTCTGGTAGTCGTGTGTGGCCCCTTTACTCCATATGTGAGTCTGGTCGGAAAGCTATAATCAGCCTACATCATCAACAATCATGTTATAACATGTCCACATCATATCATCTAATCAAATGTACTAAAATCACAGTAAAACAATCAAACCCCAATAGCACACTCCTTGACTCGATCGGGAGTCTAAGGGGTTTCGTCGATGCCTCTGTATCCTCAAGGTACAAAACCCTGCACACTCAGTAAAATAGAGTCAATAGCACCTGTCTATGTCAGTGCAGTAAAGCATCATGTCATCTACCATAACACATCATAATCAAGGACAATGTTTTAATATCATAATAGTCTAGATCACTTGTGAGCAAGTGTCCTCAAAGAATAAGTTTTCTCAGTGCACCAAAGAGGGATGTTACATACACCCCCTCTTGGTCTAAACTTCATCCCAAAGTTTCTCAGTATAAATGTCGAAATAAGTGCATCACAGTATCATATGTCTATCTATCAAACACAAATAGAAACGATTGGCGCATATCATATGCGTTGTCCCAGGTCGCCGAGTGCGGACTATAATTGTCCCACTGGACCTTGACCTGATCTACCATTCGACATCGTAACTGTCGAACATGATGATCTAAGATGCGGACCGACTCATCCATGAGCGCTCCCTCATTCGATATCTGCAAGGAACTCATGTCAATCACATGTGTAGGATCACTAATGTAATGTCTCAAAACAAATACATGAAAAACATCGTGCATACGCCTCAAGGAATCAGGCAAGGCTAGTCGATAGGCCACGGGCCCCTTTCTCTCCATAATATTGAAAGGTCCCACGAACCTAGGAGAGAGTTTATCTCCCTTCCCAAACTTGATAAAACTCTTATGCAGTTTAAACTGTAAGAAGAATCGATTGCCGACGTCATAACTACAGTCGACTCAGTGCGCATTGGCATAACTCTTCTGTCAATCCTGCGCTTCTTCAATCCCTTGTCTTATGTCTTTCATTTTCTCTTCCATTTCTTGGATTTCTTTTGGTCCCACCAGGACCCTATCCTCAAGCCGATCCCAACTCAAGGGCGTACGACATGGTCGCCCGTAAAGAAACTCGAAAGGCGCCATCTTAATGGTGCTCTGGTACCTGTTGTTGTAAGCGAACTCTACTAGTGGCAAGAATTATTCTTAATGCTTTTGTTGGTCCATCATGTACATGCGCAACATGTCCTCCAAGGTTTGGTTCATTCGTTCGGTCTGCCCGTCAGTCTCTGGGTAATACGCAGTACTAAAGTTAAGTTGGGTTCCCGGCCTCTTGGAAGCTCGTCCAAAATCGTCCAGTAAACACCAATCCTCGATCGGATATAATCCTCTTGGACATTCCATGAAACCTCACAATCTCACTGATGAAAACTCTAGCAATGTTAGGTGCCTGATACGTCGTAGGCATAGGAATAAAGTGGACACTCTTTGCTAGAGTGTCTACTACTACAAAAATCGAGTCATGTATCCGCGCCATCAGTGGAAATCCAACAATGAAATTCATAGAAATAACCTCCCATTTCGATTTCGGAATAACGTGCGGTTGTAGTAATCCCGCTGGGTGTCTATGTTTAGCCTTTACCTATTGACATTCGAGGCATTTGGCCACATAGTTGACTATGTCTTCCTTCATTCCCTTCCAAAAGAATAAGCGCTTAAGGTCTGCCCTCATCTTCGTGACTCCCAGGTGAGCCATGTAAACTGCTCTATGAGCCTCGCTCAAGATCAACATCCTCAACTCGTCGTTTGGCGGTATGTAAATCCGACTTTTAAACGTCAATAACCCATCTCTATCAAAAGAAAATCCCTCATATCGTTGTACCATCATTGTGTTTTGTCCGATAAAACCCTCGACCTCTTTGTACCAATCGTCATCACGCTGTAAAGTTATAATCTTTTCATGTAGATTCATTTGAAGAGGCAATGCCGAAAAGATGCGTGGCCTCTGACTCAAAGCATCTGCCACTCGGTTCACTGTTCCCTTTATGTAAGTAATCTCAAAGTTGTACTCACTAAACAATTCCGACCAACGTCGTTGTCCCGCATTCAGGTTGCTTTGCGTAAAAATGTGTTGTAGTACACAATGATCAGTCTTTAGTTCAAGTTTTCATCCAACCAGGTAGTGTCTCCAAACCTTCAAGGCATATACGATGGCTATTAACTCCAAATTGTGCATCACGTATTTCTCCTCATGCCTTCTTAGTTTCCTTAAAATGTAAGCAATTACTCGTCCATCTTGCATCAAGACTCCACCTAAGTCTTACTTGGATGCATCTGTGCATACCAAGAAGTCCACATCCATGTCAGGGACCTTTAGTATCATCACTGTCGTCAACAACTCCTTAAGCCTCATAAATGCTTCCGTGCATTTCTCGGTCCAAACAAACTTCTTGTTTTTCCTCTGCAATTCCGTGATCAGATTTGCTATCTTCAAAAATCCCTCGACAAACCATCAATAGTATCCTTCTAAACCCATAAAGCTACGCACTTCTGTGACATTCGTCGGTGCAGGCCATTCCATAATAGCCTCGACCTTGGCTGGATCCATGGAGATACCATCGCCGGAGATGACATGCCCTAACTAGTGAATCCTCGATTGATAAAAAGAGCATTTGGACAACTTCCCATTCAATTTGTGCTCTCATAGACACTATAGTACCAAGCGCACGTGCTTGTCATTCTCCTCCGTCATCCGAGAGTAGATCAAAATATCCTCAATGAATAGTTGGATGAACTTGTCCAAGTACTCGCGGAACACCCTGTTCATCAAACTCATAAATACCCCTGGGGCGTTTGTCAGTCCAAACAATAAAACAATAAACTCGTAGTGTCCAAACCTCATCTTAAAGGTGGTCTTAGGGACATCATCTTCCTTGATTCATAACTGGTGATACCCTGACTGTAAATCGATCTTGGAAAACATCGTCGCACCCTTCATTTGATCAAACAAATCATCAATTCTCGGCAAGGGATACTGATTCTTGATCGTAGCCTTGTTCAATTGACGGTAGTCAATGCAAAGCCTCTAGGATCCGTCCTTCTTTCATATGAAAATAATAGGTGCACCCCACAGTGTCACACTAGGACGTATCAGTCCTAGGTCCAACAACTCCTTCAGTTGCATTTTCAACTCTTGCAACTCTGGGGTCGACATCTGATAAGGAATTCTTGCTATCGGTTCGGTCCCCAGTTTTAGGTATGGTAAACTCCAATTCCCTTTCCAGCGACATCCCAAGTAACTCCTCTGGGAATACGTCCGCAAACTCCTTCACCACCAGAAGGTGTTCTAGACCTTCCACTACTCCCTTCTCGTTTAATGCAAGGATCGCATAAATATTGCACCCCTTGCACATACTCTTCCATAAATGTAAGGAAGAGACGAACCTTAGGGAAACTCCCTGGTTCCATCCTACAATCACATGTCTCTGTCCCTCGTCATCGACCAAGCTCAATCGTTTTGTCTTACAGTTGAGTATCACCTCATGCGACTCCAACCAATCCATACCAATCATGACATCATAAGATCCTAAGATCGTGACGTACAAGTCGACCCTTGTGACAAACTATCCCAGGTTAAGGGCACAACCCATAACCTTTCCTCCAACCTTCTGTTTGGCTCCAGAAGCCATCTCCATGAAGCTAAACTCATCATGTTTGACTGCCTTTACCTTAATACTTTTTAGCGCTACACCGGAAATGAAACTCTCGGTAGCACCGAGATCTATCAAAATACTAAGGATCTGGTTCACGACAGTACCTGTCGTCTCGAACACAGTCGACTGATGCTCTACCTAGCAGTTATTCATCGCTGCATGAATTCGATGGGACTTGCCCATATCTCCCATGGTAGTGGGTCCGATTGATATGGATGCTCTGGTCCTCTCCACAGGGAAGTCATAATGGTACTGTGGCTCGCCACAAGTCCAACATCCCTTCTTCGGCCTATTAGTCTTGGTACCTAAAGTAGAAGATGACGGCCCACCAGCCTGAAACCCTGGTCTATTCTATTGAACAAGTCTAAACTGTTATTGCTACGGGTGATGCTACTGTTGATGCTGTGGTCCACAGTAAGGTGTCTTCTACTGAGGCGCCGATCAGCGAGGTGTAGTAAAAGTGGATCCCCTATGGAAGCCACGATATCCCAGCGTATGTCTCGCTGGTGTCTGGTGCCGCTGGGTTCTAGCTGAAACCTGCTCTGCTGGTCTCATTGGAGTCCTGGTCTAACCCCCACTGATAAGATCATCCTCTGCTATGAGGGCCTTATGGATGACATCGTGCAAGGTTTGAGGCATCAAAATCCTAACCTTTGCACGAAGGCTTTCGTTAAGGTGGAATACAAACCTATTGACCTTAATTTTCTCAGTGTTAAGGTACAGAGCATACTGGAGCAGCTCCATAAAATGGGCCTCGTACTCAGGCACCATACGACCTCCCTATCGTAAGTCATTGAACTCATTGAGTTGACGCTTGATGAATTCCTCTGAAACATACCTCTATTGGAACCGTTCCTCGAACAGTGCCCATAACATGTCTTCGACGGCCATGTTCACTTGTGGTAGGAGCATCTTCCACCATAGAAGAGTGCTCCGCTTTAGTTGAAAGATCGCCATGCAGACCTTCATGTTGGAGGTATAATCGCGAAGTGCAAAGAACATCGCCATGTTCTCCAACCATGCCTCGGCATCTGTGCCGTTTGGGGCACCAAAGAACTCAAGAAACCAAAGAATTCAAGAAATTTGACTTTCTCAAGTTCACGGTGAATGCCACCAATAACGACCGATGCTCATGGAAGAACCTCAGCTGGTGTCGGCGCCCTGGACTCATCTCTGTCCAAACGAATGATCAATGCCTCGGACATGACCTGAAAGGATTTCATCATTCTGATTACATTGCCAACTGCTATCTACTCCTGCTCGAGAACCTGCCCATCTCCCTGGGGTTTAGACCCCTCAACTGTGAATGCTACTGGAGGCCTCCCGCCTCCTCCCCTAGTACCCCGTTGTCTACCTCCACGGTGTCCTCTAACCATGATTACCTACACGCACAAAAGTCAACTCAATCAACAACAACATAATCAAATCATGTCAATGAAAGTTGTAGCGATCCCAAGTCGCGGGTTGAATCTGGCTCTGATACCATATGTAAGAGTCCTCCTCGTTATAATGACAAACCTCTTATAATAAGTGAAAATTTATTTTTGTGTGTGTGTGCGTGTGTACAAGGGTAACAAGACATTATACTCTGCGCCACCACATGACGAAGAATCATGACACATGCAACTATGATATCAACATAAAGGTCTAAGATGCACATCAACATCTGCCAGCAATGATCCACAATGAACCGACAAAATAATAAGACTGAATCCCCGCTCATCCTACCCTACAATGGTTAGGACCTCCAAGAAACATGAGCAACACTCAATCCTAGGTTCCCATCAATTTTAACCATTTAAGATCTCAGGGCTGGTGACTTTTTTGGGGAACATGGAGGTGTCTACATCCCGCCTGACACCAACAGACCAAGCAATAAAATGATTTCAACCAAGTACAACAATAATTAATGAACAACCACAAACTCTATGGAAAGCGCAAATCTGAAGGATTTCGAAAACAACCAACCATCATTTAGAAAGGGCATTATCTACGACTCAATTAGCATTAAATACTGATTCGTTACCCCCTTTAATTTCCATTAGTTGACGAAGTGCCAAATCTACCCTTCAAAATAATGTAAATTCAATTAATTGCAATTCCCCATTACTAAATCATAATAACTGATTGTACTTAGTTCAAAGACATTGCATTTTTATATGTTAACAAATTCGACAAAATTTCAACGACATTACCATAAAATGATAACAACATTACCCCTTTTTTTTTACAATAACTTTGCAAATAAATTATCAATCACCTTACATCTTGGCCTTACATTAAAGTTAAAAATATAGAAGATGTAAAAGATAAATATAAAAGATAATAGAAATTTTGATAAATACATCAACACAAAATTGCAATAAAATTTAACATTTATTTTATGTATGTAGAAATATACCTCTTTTTATGTATATATTTATAAGATAAACACATGAGTAGGCATCAAATCCTTCATTGATTATAGTCATGGATTTGACAATGATACGGTTAACAATAAAGATTTCCTTCATTTAATATGTAACCATATATTATATTTGGTACCAAAACATCTACAAGACATAATCTATTTTTAACATTAGGCGTCAAAATAAAATAACCAATTGTATAACACTATGAAGATCCTTTCATGTTTTATCCTTTAATAAAATAACAAATTTGTATAACGTTGTATAACACTGTGAAGATCCTTTGTATAAAGCTCTGAAGATTTTAGCACAAAATTAATAAAATGTAGAAACAACCCAACACTTTCGACAAATCATCCTTTTGGTTTTAAAGGTAGATGTTGATGCGCTCGGGATTGATCTAGTCAAGGGGCGGCCAAGGGAACACCATAAGTGCTATAGCGTAGTTAGTTGAAGCCAAGAACCGAGGATCAATTAAATACACACAACTCATGAACAATCATTAGTGTAAGGTTCAAATAAAATCTGTCTATGCTACCTGAATCAAAGTTAACCTATTAATTTCCGAAGCATCACTATCAACATTAAATTATAGGATTTTTAGGAGTGGTATGGTTTCGTTTTTGCTAGCGTTTGTGTCATTCAAACTTCGACACTTTATATAATTAAGAAATTAATTAGGTTGTGGGCGAAGAAGGGTGAACTGTCAATTGAATGCCATCGTTACAAGAAAAATGGGTATCTTTAAGTAAGGAAAACGCAGGATACAACAAGAAATCCATCCTGACCATGGAAGTGGTCATTTCTTTTTGGGGGGTACAGGCCCAATGCCAGATATTTTAGGCAAGGCCCAGTCATTCCTGGGCAAAACGTGGGCATTTTGTCAGCAGACACAGGCGAACGATTAAACAACCCAACTGTGGACAATTCGACATCTCAATCAAGAGTTTAAAAGAAAAATGAGGGTGTTATCAGTCATACACCAGTCATGGTTTAGAGGGCACATTGTGGTCTTAACGGAAATACAATAGTCAACAAATAGAGGGTAAAAAAAGTCATAGTCAATAGTAGAGGAGCTCAGGCACGAAATTGACAGGAACCGTTAGCATGAACACAACCTTATTAAAAAGCAAATTGTGGTAGCAACTGCACACAGTCACAATGAATTTTAAAACCAACTCGTGGGAAAACACAGAGAGTCATCCCGCCTTACTACTCACCAAGAAGATGCCATGTAGAAGGAGAATGGTTCAACGAAGCCAGGGGTAAAATTTCGTGAGCAATGACACGGTGTTTAAAATGCTCCAACCAAATTGTTGTCTAGCATATAAAATTTTGCTATCACTGGATTCATTTTAGATGTAAATTTTGATATGATTACAGTAAGCAGAAAGGATATAATTTACTGCATGTAAAATTTCACTAACCCTCATTCACATTAGATATAATTTACA
Source organism: Picea engelmannii (assembly GCA_009831015.1). Taxonomy (NCBI): domain Eukaryota; kingdom Viridiplantae; phylum Streptophyta; class Pinopsida; order Pinales; family Pinaceae; genus Picea; species Picea engelmannii. The sequence goes on from ML777885.1 coordinate 195,711, forward strand.
GTAAATAAACTCTCATCTGTTGCATCATTCGCAGGCTATTATTATCCATCAAGCATAAAACCAAGCAGAGGAAACCTTTTACATCTGTTACATTTTTCATATATTTACCAATGCTGGAGTAATAAAAACAATCAATCCAACAAGAACTAAACACATATTAAGGTTAAATATTTTCTACTCAATACACGCCAATCCAAATCATCAATCCTACAATATTCTAGCATTCAAACAAGAAGTGTGTCGTTGCCTGCTCACCTACTCCGAGTGTGGTCTGTGCGCTCCATGCGAATCCTGCTCACCGACCGTTGAGACTACACCGGTACCTCCCAGGCAACGCTAGGGGTACTCTACTTCCCCCTTAGCCCCCCGAGCCACAAAGGGGCCACACACTATCCAGATGGTACATCTAGCTCCCAGCTCACCTCGCAAGGACGAGCTACCACTCCTCTCTGAGCTAGAAAATCCCAACTCCTCACAAGTAAATAAGTCAAGTCACTAATCCGGCAGAATAACGTTACACTAACAACCAATTCCTTTCCTCCTTCTCTTCCCTTTATTTTATAGAGTTTTAGAACTTCCATCTTTCCCTAAATCTCATTTAATTTAATTTTTAATAAAAATCTTCGAAAATTCTCCAACATACAAGTGTCATCCATCCCCCACTTTCCTCTAATAATTATTTTCTTTAATTTATTAATTGTCTCATTTCCCTCACCCACCTAGAGTTACTCCTAAATTTACTCCTAGGTGTCCCTAGATTCCCTTATAGGCTTTAAATACTTTCCCTAAAATGAAGTTGCTAATTTAGTTCAATTGAGAAGGTTCTTAAGTGCAGATTCTTTACTAAGTTGACCTCGCCTTTTACCATACATTCCCCACTTTCCCTTATTATGTTACCTCCATTACCTAGTTTCCTAAATTTTGTATTTCCTTCTTTCCCCTTTTTATTAGAGCCAAAATGGCAGTTGTGCAATTTACCCTCTTTTCATTTTATTATTAATTTAATATCTTTTTACACTTTCACAAGTTAAATAATTAATTTCTTCTTCACCTTTTATATCCACAGATTTTATTTAAGTTTTTACTCTCTTCATTTTACCCAAGAATTTATGAAGTCCACACTTATTGCTTAAGTGGTTTTTATTTTATTTTAAACTTTATCATTTTATATTTATAGAGATATTTTCTTAAGGATAGATAACATTTTACCCCTAGAGAAGTTTTTGACTTGGAACTTAGATTTTGGACTGGGCGACACTTAATTAAGGGATTTTTTTTTTTTTTTTAATGAGATAAATGTCGTAGGGGAATCTAGGTTCCTCCCTCTATCATCGTCAACGCGACATGCCCTTCAAGATGCACTAGGTGCTCCAAGGGTGCCACTCGCCTCATCTGTTCCTTTGTGCGACGTGCCCTTCAAGATGCACTACGTGCTCCAAGGGTGTCACTCGCCTTTCATGTTTCTTTTGCATGACGTTCCCTTCAGGATGCACTAGATGCTCCAAGGGTGCCACTCGCCTCTTGTGTTTCTTTTGCGCGACGTGCCCTTAGGTACGCACCACGTGATCCAAGGGTGCCACTCGCATCTCGTGTTTCTTTTGCGTGACGTGCCCTTCAGGATGCACTACGTGCTCCAATGGTGCCACTCGCCTCTTGTGTTTCTTTTGTGTGACATGACCTTCAGGGTGCACCACGTGCTCCAAGGGTGCCACTCGCCTCTTGATTGATTGGTAGACATCAATAACCCCTGGAGTCAACACTTCGCTAGGTGAACTTATGGGAGACTAAGGGATTCTAAGGAATAAGTCCCCCACCTTATTGTGTGCCCCTTAGAATCATTGTGAGCGACTATCGCAGTCTGCCCTCGTGGCATCGTGGGTCCTCTCGAACTAGGTAATTGTTAACCTACAGTTCGAGCCACGACGAGAGTGCTAGTAGGCTATGGCAGGGCTATTGTCCACACCTCTCCCTCAACCTCTCTGGTAGTCATGTGTAGCCCCTTTACTTCATATGTGAGTCTGGTTGGCAAGCTATCGTCAGCCTGCATCATCAACAATCATGTCAAAACATGCCACATCATTTCATCTAATCAAATGTACTAAAATCACAGTAAGACAATCAAACCCCAATAACACACTCCCTAACTCAATCTAGATTCCAAGGGGTTTCATCTATGCCTCTGCATCCTCAAGGTCCAAAACCCTGCACACTCAGTAAAACCGAGTCAATAGAACCTATCTATGTCAGTGCAGTAAAACATCATGTCATCTACCATAATGCATCATAATCAAGGACAATGTTTTAATATCATAATAGTCCAGATCACTTGCGAGCAAGTGTCCTCAAAGAATAAGTTTTCTCAGTGCACCAGAGCGGGATGTTACAAGTTATTTATAATGCTAGGGAATTTCAAGTATTCAAACTATGTGTGAAGTTTTGAAACATCCAACTTTTAGAATGAACACTCTAGTCTCCACCCATCATCAGGGATATGAGAAGTTTTATGAGTTGGAAATGAGTGTTGAGGTTGTAAATATGAAGGGGGATGTTGAGTGGCACTTAGAAGGATATGAGGGGGATGTTGAGTGACACTTAGCGACAAAGAGGAGGTAATCGGTAGAATTGAATAAAAAGATAGTAGTAGAGATTAGGGTATTTAGATAAAGAGAAAAAGAAGGAAAGTAATAATAATAATAATAATAATCTATTTTTAAGGTCACACCCAAGCACACCAAATTGGTGTATGAGACCCCCTTGTTTGTGGGACAAGGGACCCCCCTCCGCCCAACAATTTGATTGGTAAAGTCCACGAAGGTATACATACCCTACCCCCCTCTGGATTTGAACCTGTGACCTCTTAAGAGGAAACACATGTTCTTAACCATAATAAGGTAGAGAATGAAAAAAATTAATTATAGGTATTAATAAGAAATCAACATTAGGTAGGAAAATTAAAAATAGATATTAATAAAGTATTAAATTATAATAATAGGGTATTAATTAAATGTGGAAAGGAAATAAATGAAAAAACATGAAGATTAGGTATTTAGTTATACGGTAAAATGAAAGAAAGTATTAAGTTATGATAATAAGGTATTAAATTAAAGGTAGAGAATGAAAGAAATTAATAATATAAATTAATAAGGTATTAAATTATATTGAATAAAGGTGGAAAGGAAGTTGTTAATGAAGTTAAGGAAAATTTAAATGGAATAAATTCAAACTAATATTTCTTTAATATTTTAAAATATTTTAGAATATATTTATACTATAAAATATATGAATATATATTAAAATATTTCATCTTTTTAAAATATATTAATTTAACAACTATATATCAAACTAAGTAATTATGATATAAGTATGCAATTATTGAGTAAAGAGGTGATTTGTTATAGAAATTGTATACATTAATATTTAAAATAGTGGTAGGGTAAACATTTTATGAAATGACTATTTTTCGAGGGGATATTTACTAGAAATCTCGCTAGAAATTGTTAGATTTATAGATTGGGATATTTACTAGAAATCCGGCTAGAAATTGTTAGATTTATAGATTGGGATATTTACTAGAAATCCGGATAGAAATTGTTAGATTCGTAGATTTGAGTGATTATTTCTGTATAATGAGTGTCCTTAAGGTTTTTCAGCATGTTGCATCCATTTCTCCATTCAGAAATGAATTTTGAACAACAAAAGATAATGATTAGTGTAAATTTATATTGCCTAATTCCAACTAAAAAAGTCATTTCATAAAACAGCTAGACAACACCTTTAAAATATTCTTAATTATATTCTAATGTTATATTAATTTATTATTATTTTAGAAAGCTGAAATAATAATATAAATATTAAATATCTTAAAAAAGTATTCTACCATGTATAGACCACTTGCTGCAACATTCACTGTTAAGTAACATATTACATAAAATATTGTTGATAACAACATATTAATAAAAAAGTCAAATCAAAATTTAAGGAGAAAATGTGGTCTGATAAAGAGTTAGAGGAAACACTAAAATTAAGGTATTATAAGGATGTAATCAACCCTAATCTAGAAGATAAAAATTATCTATCTGTTTTGCCAAGTGTAAAGAAAAAAATAAGCATTGTTAATATAAGAACAAATTCTCACAAACTCCATAGTGAAACTAGGAGTTGGTCAATTCCTAAAATGCCATGGGATGAAAGAGTGTGTCACCTTTGTGACACTAAGAAGCTTGAAGATGAAAATCACTTTCTCTTAGATTGTCCATCCTATACCCATATTAGATATTATTTTCTAAATATTTTTCATACTACCAACCTTCCTAACCTCTTAACTCAACAAAAGTATGGTGATCTTGGATAGCTTCTCTTAATTATTTTCTAGCAAAGAAACAAAATTCTAAAGAATCACAAGTAATCACTTACCCTCTTAAAGTTTGATAGACCAATTCCATCTTAGTGGAAGTTCACCACCACCACCACCACTACCATCATCATCATCATCATCAATTAAACAAATAAATTCAATATCATTTAAAATATTTATGGCAAATAAATCATAATCCATTAATATGACATATATATTTTAAAAAATAATTTGTTTTAATTAAAAAAATTGGTTTTTTATTATTTTAATAAAATTAAAAAAATTAAATTTTAACCCATTATTTTAGTTTAAAAATCTTTTATATTGTTATGAGTAAAGAAAGTTTTAACCCATTATTTTATTTCAAAAATCCTTATGAGTAATAAATGTTACTTTTATGAAATTTTTCATATGATATATAAGTGAAACTAATTTTAAAATATCAAATAATAATTTGGTGGAAGTTTTATGGTCAACTCCATTTATGGAAATTTAAACCATGTTTAAAATAATAATTTGGTTGAAGTTCATTATATTCTAGGTTATATGGTTAGCTCCATTTATGTTTATTATATAAATTAGTTAGAAACACTTTAATGTAAAAGTAAAATTGGTATAAGCATGAAATTATTGGGTAGGGAGGTGATTTGTTATATATAATATTTATTTTAATCAGGAATCTATAAAGCAGAGAGAGGGATGTAATCTTTTTAAGTACAAATTTGAACTTTTTTTCAAGTTTTGTACCCTAAAAAATATTTGCGCGTGGAGAGATATAATTCTTCTCACACTTGATAAATATTTTGCACTAAGATGGATCTTTGCTAGTGTAATACATTAATATTAAAATATTAAAAATATTAATATTTGAGTGTGTAGGTTCTAACAATTATTCATAATGCTAGGGAATTTTCAAGATTCAAACTATGTGTGAAGTTTTGAAACATCCAACTTTTAAAATGGACACTCCAGTCTCTACCCATCATTAGGGACATGAGAAGCTTAATGAGTTGGAAATGAGTGTTGAGGTTGTAAATATGGAGGGGGATGTTGAGTGGCAGTTAGAAGTTAGAAGGATAGGAAAGGGATGTTGAGTGATACTTAGCGGCAAAGAGGAGGTAATGGGTAGAATTGAATAAAAATATAGTTGTAAAGATTAGGGTATTTAGATAAAGGGAAAAAGAAGGAAAGTAATAAATTATTATAGTAAGGTACAAAATGAAAGAAATTAATTATAGTTATTAATAAGAAATCAATATTAGGGAAATTAATTATAGTTATTAATAAGAAATCAATATTAGGAAGGAAAATTAATAATAGATATTAATAAAGTATTAAATTATAATAATAAGGTAATAATTAAATGTGAAAAGGAAATAAATAAAAAACCATGAAAATTAGGTATTTAGTTATAGGGTAAAATGTAAGAAAATATTAAGTTATGATAACAAGGTATTAAATCAAAGATAGAGAATGAAAAAAAATAATAATATAAATTAATAAAATATTAGATTATATTGAATAAAGTTGAAAAGAACACTTAAATTATAAGACGATAAATGAAATAAAAAATTAAATTATAATAATAAGATAATAATCAAAGGTAGATAATGAAAGAAATTAATTAATTCTAGGTGTTAATAAGAAATTAATAAAAAATATAAGAAAGATATAAGCTATAATGCTAGGGTAGTAATTGGAGGTGGGAAAAAGCCGTGAAGATTAGCTAATTTGTTATAGGGTATTACTTAAAGAGAGGAAGAAAGAAATTAATAATAGATATTAAAGAAATATTAAATTATATGAAGTAAAGGTGTAAAAGAAGTTGTTAGTGAAGGTAAAGGAAATTTAAATGGAATAAATTTAAACTAATATTTTAATATATTTTATAAAATATATGAATATATATTAAAATATTTCATTTTTTTAAATATATTAAAAAAGTAATTATATATCAATCTAAAGTAATTATGATATAAGCATGCAATTATTGAGTAAATAAGTGATTTGTTATAGAAATTGTATACGTTTAATATTTAAAATTGTGGTAGGCTAAACATTTTATGAAATGAGGATTTTTTTTCGAGGACATTTACTGGAAGTCTCATGGGCGATCTGCTTGCATTTGGCATATCTGATCTTGAATTTGGCAATCAAAGAACAAAACGACACACTCAGTTGTGCACATGGGAGCAGGTAGACAGTTCCAGGCTTCCAGCTTATTTAACGATCACATTCTTGTTGCCTTATTATACCTGCCGATAGGCATGGTATATAGCTTTGAGTTAGGCTTGACTTTCTATTAGTTCATGGTTGACCAAAAAATATGCACCTCTTTATCTAAAGTTTTGAAAAATAATGCTTTATTTTAAATTTCAAATCTCATTTATCTGAGATCTTATTGGCCAAAGACTTTGAAGTTTTATTGTTTCCTTCACTCCACCCAATGTTATTGCAATAAATATTTATGTCATCTAGTCATTACATGCCTACCCCATCTATCCCTATTTCCTTAAAAGATACTTTTATTATTATATTCGGCAGGTATATGCTACATAATAGCCTTGTTTTATTTTGTCTCAATCGCTCCACTCTCATATACTTCCCTTCATATTAAAGGTGGAGTGCATGTGTTCTCCTTCAATTTCATGTCCTCGCGCCACCAACTTAATCAGAACCTCTGAGACCCCACCCAACTGCTTGACTTTCGATTTCTTCCATGTCATGGGCAAGAGTAAAGCCAAGAACAATTCCATTTTGGAGTCTACTCTTTTGTTTTAATCCAAACAAAAAATGAATTCAGGGCGGTCCATTCCATACACCAACTAGAATTGAGTTAGCTTGTGAGTTCCATGTACAGTTTTTTTGTAGATGTTTTATTTATATCGTCTTTTCAGTGAAGAAAAGAATTAAAAACATGATGTACTTTTGAGTAAATAAGAAACACACTTTATATATAAAATATGATATGGACAATGTTGTACATAACGGTGTCTAAGAATTTTCATTGGCCCAGTGAAGTTGTGTTGTAGGAACAACAATAGTAGGTAGCTAAAACAACAGTGATATGACCCTTGTAGTAAAGGTCGAATTGCAGAAATAGCATGGACATCCCATAAGCACTATTTGGCAGATTTGAGAAAAAACACTTATGTTCTAAGGCAAAGGCAGTTTGAGTAGTGGGAAATTACACATAAATTTTGGTAATGGCATTGCAAAGTGGTTGAAGGAGTTAACTACAAATGAATGTATGAGTTTAATAAGCAATCTTTGGAAGAATAACAAAATTTATTGGCGATGTTGTTAGGGGCATCGATAAATTTAAGTGGGAGAGGATGTAAGGTCTTAGAGTTGAAGAACTTTGGGCACCTCCACCACTAAATCATTTCGATGGTCATTGACTAGCATGGACAAAAGAAACAAGAGGTTTACTAGCTAGACATGTTAGTTTGGGCACCCTTGCATGATGGAAATGCACATCATAGACTTATTGGGTGCTCTTGCCTGAAAGTGGGTTGCACCAAAAACATTGGAAAAGCTTCAGTTCGTTGTGACAATATATTATAAGGTTGGATGAGAATGCTTTGGGTAGTCTTGTATAATGGTAAGGCATGCCCAAGTGCTAGATGGATTTGCAAAGAAATTTGGATAAGTATGACAACAAGATGTAAGTTGTCACTTGAGGTTTCTTATAGAGACCCAGAGTGAGTTGGATAGTGGAATTTCCTTGGTTCATAGGTGCATAGGTTGTAATTCATTGACTTGGGTTGTAACACCATAATCCATGAGCATAAGTGTCTAAAGCTTTGGGCATGCATCAATGGATAGATGCTTGGGATGACTTGAAACACAATGAATGGAAAAAAGTGCATTGGATGTCGTTCAAGCAAGACAGTTGATCGATGGATGCCTGAGACAATTGGGACACTTTAGGTGCACAAGCCATACTTTCAAATCTAAAGGGCTCAATGACATGGTAGACAAAAGGGTTGATTACACGTTCAATCCACTCTATATCTGGAGTGCATTGCAAGTCACCTTAGAAGGTGGAAACTGCAAGGAAACATCCACTATATAAAGAGGACACCTACATTGTGTAAACACACATTGAAAAAAGTAACTCAGAGAAGGGTGGACAAGAAGCTCTACAGTTCGGTTAATTCTAGGGTTGGCACCATGGTGTACTTGGATACTAGTGGAGTGAACTAGAGAAGAGTGAGAACCTATAAGAATAAATCCTATAGATGCTTCGGGAGTTAGATTGTGCAATTTTGTTGAGTAGTAGATAGTGGGACGTATTTTTGGGGCATAGTTGGATGTGTGCCTATTGTGAATTTTGTTGTATTGAACTTAGTTGTAGATCTAGCCAACTGTAACATAAGGCGTCGTTATGGGCATACTTTAAGTGAAGAGGCATAGTCTAGTTGTAGTAGGTGCATGCTAGCCAAGCCCCTACGACCGAGACAATGCAATGTCACATGACATCAAGCATTGAAACAAATACGTTAAACCACAAGTCTGTAAAGAAAAATTTAAGCGAGACAGTAGGTTTGGGATATAAGGTTTTTGACCTCCCAACCATCCATGAAAGAAAAAACTTAAGACATATCCTACATGTCAAATTGGTCTAACAATGATGATGAGGAGGAGGAGGAGGAGGAGGTTATTAATGTCCATTGAAACCATCTTTTGTCTATTAGACCTTATGAAAGTAAGGAGTTACCCAATTTTCTTTAGAATTTTATTTTCTATGATCAAATAGTGTAACATCCCGCTCT
>ML777885.1:206087-239547 GCA_009831015.1 Picea engelmannii
TGTCATAAAATATTAATTAATTAATAATCAGGAAAGTAGGTGGGTCTCATTTTTCCTATAAAAGAAAGGGAAAGGAAGGAAAAAGGGATGAACGGTTAGCGTAACGTTACGCTGCCGAATTGTGGTTTGACGGATTTTCTTGTCAGGAGTTGGGTGTAAGCTCAGCTTGTTGGAGTGGTAGCTCAGCCGTTGAGGCGAGCTGAGACGCTAGGGTTATATTCTGGTTCTTGTGTGGCCCCTTTGCGGCTCGGGGGGCGAAGGGGGAAGCAGAGTACCCCTCGCGTTTGGCTGGGAGGTACCGGTGAGTTTTCTGTGGTCGGCGAGCGGATGCGACACGGAGCGAGGAAGGAAACATGGGAGCGCGGTCATCACGCGGAAACGGAAAGGGGCAACGGTACGCTTGTTTAATTAATGATAAGATGTTGTAGGATTTACCATTTAATTAAATCTGCATGCGTTTTGGGTTGAAAATACTGAGTTGAATCGGTGTTTAGTCTTGTTGGTTAAATTGGTTTTAATGCCTCTGTGTTAAATTGTGTACTGAAATTGCTGAATACATATAATCATTTTGTTGTAACTCGGACTGCGCAATTTATTGCAATCTTGTTGTAAGTTAGGGGTCAATTGTAGGTCTACATGAGAGTCCTTGTTATTCTAGAACAAAACTACTGTATTAACGTCATTTAATTTTGTTATCTTGAAGATTGAAATGCTCGGATCGCTGTCAAAAAAAAAAAAGAATTTTTTTCAACCCTGAAGTTCCGAATTTTTGCATGTGAAAGATGCCACCCTTTAATCCCTTAGTCGAAGATTTTTTTTCATTATGAAGTTGTCAATCCAATTCGAGGATCATCGCGGGGAGTTTCCGCTGGACAGGGAATATTTTTACCCTTGGAGTTATTTAAAATTTAAAAAAAAAAAGGCCTTGTATTATGTATTTACCCAACCCGCCACGATGTCCATAAATCGCTGTAATACTCTCACCCAATGCTGCGATGTTCCTGAAACGTAGTCAAAGTTTTGAGTTGTTGTAATCTTGTGATTTTCATAACTCCTTGCATACGGATTTTGGCTGATTGTTCCTCGAACCAGAAGGATCTAAAACAGAGGGCTTTTCCCTTTCTCATTTTCGTGTACCAGTTTAATCGTTGACATTGCGTTTTCATTTTGCTGATCTTCGCTGGGGAAGCGTTGATATGTTCCTTCAACGTCTGGCCTTCCGCTATTTCTATTATTGCATTCTTGCAACTGTTGGCATTGTGTTTTTGTGTGGCTGGTTTTTGCTGGGGTGTGAAGTCGTACTTGTACAGTCGCGGGATTTTGTTATTTATTTTTGTTGCAACTTCGCTGTGCTGGGTCGCTGGATTGTTGGGTTACCCGATCCCTGCCGAATTTCGTGCTTTAATCCATCATCACACCTCCGCGGGGTCATCCTACTACTGTGCCTCAATCGCTGGTGATTATTAAACCTCTGACAGCGCCTTAAAACGCCCATGCCTACGCTTTAATAACCATTCCTTGACTGCGCTGATGCTTGTTGGCGTGCTCTGTACAGTTGTAATTACCTTGGGCAAGTCGCTGTCACCTTCCATAGTATATTTCTCTTTTTCTGCGCCCACCAGAATTGTGATCAATTCGCTGCCTTCATGATTGTTTTACCTCTGAGTCGATTAGCAGGAGGGGCGTTTCTGCCCGGCGGCCTGGGTAAAAATTCTGGTTCCTCGTGGTTCGGGTAAATCCCCTTCTCTGCACCCGGGAAGGGTTTCTGTTCTTTCGCCTTTTGCTAAACGATAGGGCCCCTCTACTGAATTTTGCGAAGCCAATATCCCTTTACGTGGACAGGTTTTTAGAGTAAGGCGCAGACCTATTTTCGAAATGCAATGACTCGGTAATACAATGAGATTTTAGGAAGGCTTTTGTATCCTTGACATGTTGGATTTTAAAACGAAAACGTTATCATTATAATTATAACCTTGACGTATTGGAATTTAGAAATAAAAACATTATCATTATAATTGTAACCTTGACGTGTTGGAAATTAAAACGTTATCATTATAATTGTAACCTTGACGTGTTGGATTTAGAATAAAAATGTTATCATTATACACTGCCCTCTTAAATTATTGTATTCAAATAAATTCGATCGGATGACACCCTTGATTCTTATGTGATTGTATTGCTGACATCCTTAATTAAGGGTTGACTTAATTTAGTATTGATTGCAATGTGGACAGTTGTCATGATCACTTTAATGTTATTATATTATAGATTGCTTTAAATTTTATAAAGTACATAGTATTTTTCAAAGTAATGATTCATATAACCAGGATGCTAGTTCCCTGTAATGAAATATTTAACTATTAGCTATCTTACATATTGTTATCTTTAACATGAATGGTCATCTTAAATTAATGACAATAGCAAGTGGATGGTGGTCATGATCCTTTAAATTTTATTATATTATAGATTGTTTATTTAATTATGGAGTATATTGTAAATCCAAGTAGTGATTGATATAACTCTGTTGATTCCTATAATCAAGATGCTTTTCCAATTAGTGAAATCCTTGACTATTGCTATATTCTATTGCTGTTAATTTAACTATGGATAGTGTCATCTCCAAATAATGCCTTTTACGTTTGTCATTAAATTTTATTAATATAGATTGCCCTCTCTTATTATCTTTTTAAAATTCTAACTTTTTATAGATTGCCATGTTGATTTGATACATTATTGGTTGGGAATTTATTGTAAGAAGGCAATTCACACATCGTGTTTGGTAGGAGAACATCTCTCTCTCGATCTGTTCGTTTGTTAAAAAAAAATTGCCTTTGTGTCTATTATGTCCATTGTGTCTTCCATTTGAAGCTTTCTTGTTTTAACCTGGGGATAAGCCCAGCATCCTGTGTGAACGTTAGCTGAACTTTGGTTCTACGTCTAACTAGTAATACTCAAAGCCCTCCCTTTCTGTGTTAAAAAAGAAATAGTCCAAATGGATCCTTGGTCCGTCAGGTCTGTAAACCTTGGTGAATGTTATCTTGAATATTGTTTATGTCGTTGTTTGAGTAATAAGTATGGCGGCCTGTCCTGGACTTACGTAACCTACTTACCCAAGTTAGTATATCGGGGTGGTTGCTCCTTAGAATTGTAAAATTGGGTGTTCGTTGGCAGAGTCCTTGTCACGCGTCTTCCGTAAGGGGCACTTCTGTTTCCTCTTATTTGTACTTGATTGTGGTCAGTTAGTTGCTTGGTCTATTGTGTCGGGTGGGATGTAGACACCTCCATGTTCCTCAGAACAGTCGCTAGCCCTGAGACCTTAAATGGTTAAAGACGATGGGAAACTGGGCTTGAGCGTTGATTATGGGTCTTGGAGGTCCTAACCTTGCAGGGTAGGACGGGCAGGAGGTCAGTCGTATTTAGTGGTCATTTTTACTTTTCGCTGAGTGTCTGCATTGTGCACCTCTGCCTAAGGTTGTGTTGTGGTAGTTCTCGTTGAGGCCTTCAGCGTTCTTGTGCTGAACCTCATGATTGAGTCTTGTTGTTAGTCGAGTGGCGTCGTACAGTTCTTCATGTTGCTACTTCTACACGTGCGCACACACCTCAAAAAAAAAAGAGAAAAAAAAAATTGCACCTATCACTGAAATGGTTGTTGAAACGACACAGGCCTTTACAAATAGCTTTAACAGAAGCATTTATAAATCACTAGAATTTTGATGAGTTACAAGGTTAGAAAGGTCAATATTGTAACAAATATTCTAAAATTGCAAATTAATGTGAGTGTACTTAGGACATTATAAAAGAAAGCGCTCTTCATCTTCAACCCTCTTAGTGTCACATAGAAGAAAAATTCTTTTTGTCCATGAATTTTTAGGAAATTTCCAATTCCCAACATATACTTTTGATTTTATAGATTAGGATTGATAAACGATTATTGTTATTTTGCAAAGTGGCCTCTTTCTTGGTACTCCAATGATATAGCTAGGTCTTGGCATATTTATTCCAACCCTACTTGAGGTACATAAGGTGTGTTCTATTTAATAATAATAATAAAAAAAAAAGGTCATGTCCAAGGCAAACACCAAATTGGTGTATGAGATCCCCCTTGTTTGCAAGACCCTACCCCCTTTGGATTTGAACATGTAACCTCTTAGGAGGAAACACATGTTCTTAACCATTAAACCCACTTTGACAATGTTATAAGTTATAAAACACTTTTGAATAAAAATATTACAACCTCAAACTTTACAACTTTAATAAAAACATTTTATCAAAAATATTTTTAATATATTAAAAATAATAATTATACATCAATTTTTTTATATAATAATAAAACAATGAATAATTTATGTTTATAATCCATTCTCAAATCAATAACTTATATTTCAACCTGAATGTGGTTAGTATTATAATTAACTATATACAACACATAATCAATATTATAAATTATTAATTAATATATAATTAATCATATAAATAAATTACATATAAATTTCTATACTATGTTATCCATAAAATTTATATAAATCAAAATTATATATATTCATATATAACACTCAAGCATTACAAATGAAAACATTGTGATATAGACAAAGAAATAAGAACAATTGGTTACAAATAAACACTATAAATCTAGATCATGGACCATTGTCATTTGCACCATGCCTTCATGTAGGCGAGTCAACATCCATATCACATAAAAATATTAATCATAATCACATATGAAACTAAAATTTGAAATCGAGTTAATTAAATTTTAATACCAAATTTGGGTTTACAATATATTAAAATTTAAAATATGGAGCAAGTTGTTTTGTATCATTAAAACATAACTCGTATATAATTATCTAAATATGCATAACTTGTATATAGTTATCTAAATATGCACACCGATGCTAGTGCCTAGGACACCATGAACATCACACTACTTCCATAAAAACACGATATCAAATGATTAATAAAAACATTATATAATTTGAAATTAAATGAGCATTTCAATTTCAAATTATATAAGCCTATTTGTATTGATTCATACCACTACAATAGATGAGACACTCATGGGCTTGCATCATGATGTAAAATTGTTTGGTGCCACTCACCTCCACATGATAGTGCCATTGAAAACCCCATTTAACTAGACATTTTTGTGAAGACAATAAATTTATATATCGAGGTCAATAAATACATATTAATCATTGTTTCAACAATTGATTGATAACTAGATTTGATGATTGTTTCACAAATTATACCTCATTGAATTGAAACTAAGGTTGAGTTTCCATATGTAGGAGGATGACAATGTGTGCATGTTTGGGATAAAATTCAAGTTCAATATCATCAACAACACCCTTTTATTTAACCTATATAACAAGAATGGGTGGCATGCGAAGAAATTTACAATGAAATAAGTTAAATAACCAATTGTAAATATGTAAGCACATAACCAAATTATATTTGAACTTATAGAATTCAACGATATACTAACCGAGTCTCCATTTATTGTAAGTGGACAAGAATCCTCTAAATGAATTCAATATTATGAAGCAATGTAGATATTTGCATGTTATTAAAAAAAATCAATTAATGTGTTAATCACTCCCATGATAAATTAATGACTAATAATGATAATTTAAGCATGTACATAACTCTATAAAACTATAATTGGTCTTTAGGATCTAGCCTACATCTCTCGCACAACTAAAAAAATATGAATAAAAGAGTCTCACAATGTAATATAGTACATCCTTTTGGGATACAAAATAAACTACATTAATGTCCATCTATTGCACATCGAGGTGTGTTAAAACAAGATGTAGTCTATATATATCCCTAGATAATGAAACTAAAACACTACCTAATGTAGTGTGCATCGTTGTTTTCCACCACACCCCTCCCATCAACTCCAAGCTTGGATAGGTCTACACACTTAAGTAATAATAATCACCATATACATCTGTCACAAAATTGGATTTCATGTGTAACACAAACTCACTATATAAATATATTGTGAAATACAATGGCACCTCATCATGGTGTGGGAACATGCCCCACACTCTAATGAATATATGATACACATGAGGAACTTCAACTTCAAACCTAAAACACTTGTAGTTAAAGTAGTTTCCCCATTGAATAATGAAGAGGGACATCAAACAAGGTAAAAATCACATGATGTCCCCTCACAGGTGCTTTCATTGCATCCCACTTATTGGTCCATGGCACCTTACACCTCCTCCTCATAATAATATTATTTTAAAGGGAAATATATAGCCCAACTCTCCTATATAGCATCAACAATTGATTGACACTCATAAACATCATTGTCATCAATAAATGAACGACATTGTAACATACCCATCCACCCAGGCTGGGCCAAACCATGCAAAAATCTCCCATTATCATCTCTGATACCATTTTTGTAATGTACCTAGCCTCCAGCTAAGAAATATTACGTGAGGAATAGACATAAAAATGAAACTTCTACTAACTAAACTAATTCCTTTAGTGTTAGTCGATTTCATGTAGCTTACAACTACAAATTTATAATGGATTTAGATACAGTCTATAGAAATAAAACAGATGCATCTAAAGAATGCTAATAATCAACAAGAAATACAACTAAACTATTCATTACAACAACATATAAGTCATTCTCATTCACGCAGATTTCATGCACAACAATAACACATGTAAATAACTCAGTACACGATAAAACACTTATATTTAAACAAGAATCGTGCAACCAACTTCTTGGGATGGATGCTCCACCCAACCATAGACTGACTATTCCAAATATCAATAGCGAGTCACCTTCGAGACAAGGCTAGTAATCCATAAAATAGGGTTCTCTCTCACAGTCCACTCGGAGCTCATAAATCTCATAACCCAATTGATATTCTCCTACAACTCTCTTGATATTTCTACCATCTCTCTTTCTCTTGACTTTCCCAACCTAAGGAATGCAACATTCATTTATTGGGAATCATCCAAGGGATGTACCATGTGTTTATTAGGGAACCCAAAGGATGTACGATTCATTTATCAGGGTTAACCCAAGGTATGTACAATCTGTTTATTAGGGATATCCCAAGGAATGTGTCATTCATTTATCAGGGTCTCTTTGGCACAAGTAACTAGGAGTCCATTAGTTGGGAACTCAAGGGAACTTGTTGCTAGGAAAAATATCAACAAACCAACAACAACACTTGTTGTTTAGTTCAACTCACACAAGAGTTCACTTTTCATGCCTAACAACATGGCTCTTCAGTTTTCCAGCTCCAATTCGCTCCAGAGTTTTCCCTCCATGGTTGCACCAGCTCCAAGATATCTTTCTTTCTCTCTCCCCTTTCGTCCCTTGTACAAAGTTGACTTACTAAAAATATTGTCCCAACCCATTTAAATTTCCTCTCTTGTGGATTTCCTTTATTGACTCACACTCTTCCCCAAGGTGATTGTGCTCAACCCCCATGTGCCCAATAAATCTGGGATGTGAGCACTCACAGCCACCCTCTTACATGTATTCAATGATTGGCTTTGAGAACACTCAATCAGAAAGTGGAATGTTCGTATACAATAAATAATTTTAGTAAAATTGGGTTGAATTAATATACATGGATAATTCCACTTTTGACCCCTCTTGGCCATTATCCTAGACACTTCCCTCTGTTGTCGACTAATTCATCCCTCATCTCTTTTCCATGTCCCCTTAGAAACTAGCATCACATTTTTATTATTAAAACATTGAAATACAGTTCTCATATTACATAGCTTGGTTGTAGCCACATATTATATCCACATAAGAATTAATTAAACTGGGGATTATAATGGGGATGTTACATTTCCCCTCCCCTAAAATTATGTGTAGTCCTCGGTGCACTCTATGATGATATATATATATATATATGCAATTTTACATCATCACACTTATAAATAAAAAACTTCTACAATTTAACAACTCCGACCATCAATTTCTTGTCCCTCTCAACTCACCAACCCAAGGATTGCACCATTCATTTATCAGGGTTAACCCAAGGATGTACTATCCATTTATCAAGGATAACCCAAGGAATGAGCCATTAATTTATCAAGGTCCCAAACACAGTTTGCTAGGACTCTAAGATGTGGTTCTAGAACTCTAGCTTTCCAAAATGGAGTTTTGCATTTTGTCTTCTTCAAAATTGTCAAAAATTTGTGAGTACTCTTCCTGCATGTTTTTTTCATGCTCACATGTAGCATCTTCAGTACTGTAGTAGATCCATTGAACCTTTACTCTCCCTATGGATTTGTTCCTAAGCACTTTGACTTTCCGATCTAGGATGTGTACTGGTTCCACCCAGAAATCTACTCCGTGCTCCACTTGGATCATATTCCAATCAATTATGTGGTTAGGATCAGGTACATAATTCTTTAATAATGATACATGAAATATATTATGCACTATTATGGATGCATAAAATTCTATCATGTGTGCAACTAGACCTATATTTTCTAATATTTCAAAAGGTCCACAATATCTTACTTCCAACTTCGGGCAATTTCCTAATATTATCGAACTTCTCTTTTCCTTTAATTATAAGAACACATGTTCTCCCACTTTAAAGTCTCTGAAAACTTTGTTCTGCATAACTTTTCTTCCTATCCTGGGTAGCCTTTAAATTGCTCTTTATCCTTGTCATATTCTCTTCAATTTCCTTCAACAAATATGGCCTAACAATTTCTATATCTATTGGCTTATCCCAACTCACTGAAGTGCTACATTTTATGTTAGGGACCTAACCCCTCATTTAGGTAGAATAATATATTTCCATGTAATAAAGGCCAATATTAACAAGTCCTAGCAATAAGGAAGAATAAGTCCAATGTAAGAAGACCTAATAGAAGCTTCATCTTCTAGAAGGATGTTCCTCTAGATGGTTCTTTTGACAGACATATTAAGTATAAATAGGAGTCAAGGGAATGAGAACTTGTTTCTTGGATATTATTGTAATAGAGCTCTTCTCTGCTAGAGGTTGTCACCTCGAAGAGGCAAGTGAACATTACTCTCAGTAATCAAAGTGTTATTTCTAGTGTTATTTTGTTATCATCTTGGTATTATCGTGGTGTTGTTCTGGTTATGTTGTTGTTCATCTGCCATTTCTAGCTATTTATTTCTATTTTGCATACTTTTTATATATGGAATATTACAAGTGGTATCAGAGCACCTTCCCCCGACAACAAATTGTGCTTTAATTTTTTTTTTTCAAGTTAGAGATGTATTCCGACGTATTTAAGCTATAGAGATCTATCGTTATGCGCATAAACCCGTCATCAGGGATTCATACACACAGGAAATACAAGTGTTACTTAAGAACACATATGTTGGCCACCCTTGTAACCCCTATTGGTACCCCTCTGAGTTGTAGCGCATTAGACATCACCTATATATGAATCGAACTAGATCTCATGAAGCCCTCTGTAGATAAACTGATTGGCCTCCTCACTACTATAGTGCCTCTGGGAAAAACACCCGGGAAGATACTCTCTAGTACCTAGGTAGTCGATTAGTATGGCTAAGGGTACGGTCTAGCCTCCTTAGTTAATGCCCTGAGATATTGGTTCAAGTACTACTGTTGGACCCCGCATGTATATCAAAGATCTATACCATAGGGAAAACCCTTGTCTGTAGAACCCTTGAAT
The DNA here is from genome assembly GCA_009831015.1 of Picea engelmannii. Taxonomy (NCBI): domain Eukaryota; kingdom Viridiplantae; phylum Streptophyta; class Pinopsida; order Pinales; family Pinaceae; genus Picea; species Picea engelmannii. The sequence continues at coordinate 215,760 of ML777885.1, forward strand.
ACCTAACCCTTGGGATGGAAACGAAAACAGAACAGATAAGATCTGTTGTGGTGCAACTGTGTCTCCTGCATTCGAGTTGTGAAATTACTACACATTTGTTCGTGTTAAGTATTTAGACATTTCATCACTGCAGTATTCTTCAAATTGAAGTATAACTATGTAGGAGTAAAAAAAATAAAATATGGATCCTATTGGCACTATTATTTGATACTTATTCCATTGGTTTTCTATCTTCTCCCTGATCCCAGTCATACATATCATTTTTTAGCAAAAAAAAAATTGTGGACCCAACCTCCTTCCAACACCCTTATTTGAGCTTTACCTCATTGGATTCACCTCGTTTCCTTGATCGTTGTGATACAATTCACCCATCACCCATTTTTTTGTGGTCCCACCTACCCCTTTTCTTGTTCCGTAGTCATTATGGCCCATACCCATAGCCAAGACTTGGAAGCTCACTTAAATACACTGCACTCTAATTTCACAGAAACCAAATAATAAGTGTGACAGATCAATGCCAATATTCTCTCCATCAATCAAAAAAAAAATTCCTCCATCGTGGCTTTAGTCGCTACCTCAATCGAGGAACTCAGACACGAGCTCAAACAAGACATTACTACCCATCTTTAATTTTTCGCTACAAAAATCTGTGCTAAGATGCATATCCCTGCAGATCTTCCCTTATCTAACACACCTTTACCTACCGAAGGTGAAACTTCCTCTCATTCCCAGAATTTGTAGCCCCATCAATTTCAGTGTGACCTACACCTTCCACATGTGGATGTGACCAAATTTGATGGATCGAATCCCATTGGTTGGGTAACTCAAATGAAACATTATTTCTCTTTGTATGGAATTACATATGAGTTGTCCAAACTCCGATATGGTGTTCTCCATGTAGATAAATAATGTTGGCAATGGTGGCAATGGAGAAAAAATTCCTTCCAAGGGTATGTGTCTTCGACACACTTTGTGGTAGATATTTATGAATTATTTGACACTGACACTAACCATTTAGGATGTTTGACAAAGTTGAAACAATCTGGCACAATGGAAGACTTTATAATTGAAATTGAGCGATGAGATTTTCATATAGAGGGCATGTCTAATGCTTTTTTTTGAGAATATTTCATGAGTGGTCTCAACGATGATATTTGTGCTCATGTCCTCATGGTTTGGCCTTAGAATTGGGTGGACACTACTAAAAGAGCTAGGGAAGCACAACATGTTGTCTCTTCTCAAAATAAAAAACCCTCCTTTATTCCTCACACTAAACCAGTAAAACCCACTCCTCCTTCTACTCCACTCAAGATCCAGAAATTGACCAGGGCGAAAATCGTTGAACGCGAACTCAAAGGCCTTTGTTATAATTGTGATGAAAATATTTTTCAGGACAAAAGTGTAAGGAACAAAATCTTTTTATGGCCATCTCAGACATAACCCCTCCCCAAACTAATCATTTCCCTAAAGGATATCACTGGCTTCTCTCCTCCCCAAACCCTCAAGCTAATTGGTTACATCAAGCATATGAAGGTCATCATTTTTGTTGATAGTGGAAGCACCCATAATTTCATTCATCACCGCATTTCCCAAGAAACTAATTTCTATATTTGTGTAGTCAATAATTTCCAAATCATGATTGCCAATGGTGGGTCCATGAAATGTGGAGGGCATTGTGAAGATGTGTGTCTCCAAATTGGTGACTACCATTTGAAATATTATATGTTTGCTATCGACAAGGGTGGTTGTGTCATTGTGTTGAGTGCAAAATGGATAAGGTATTTGGGTCCAATTCTCATGGATTTTAGGGAATTAAACATGCAATTCAATCAGGAAGGCAAAAATTATAAGTTCCAAGGCATCATCGTCAGTTCCCTGGAGATCATTAGTTCCCATCGCATGGAAAAACTGCTAAAAAAAGGTCATTCTGGCATTATTTCTCGACTCCATGCCATCCAAGACACCGAGACACCCTATGTGTCGCAGGACCTCCAATTCATCCTCTCTAAACATTAAATGTTTTTTTCCACTCCCCAGGGACTCCCTCCTTCCCACGGTGTTCATGATCATTCCATTGCCCTTGTCCTAGAAATATTTCCTCCCAATATTTTTCCCTATCATCATGCCTTTTCCCAAAAAAATTAAATTGAGAAAAAGGTTCAATAACTGCTCAACACAAGTGTTATCCGCCATAGTACGAGTCCCTACTCTTCTCCTATGGTCACGGTCCTTAAGAAAGAAGTTTCTTTCCGCGTGTGTCCTGACTTTTTCTCCCTCAACAAACTCATCATTAAGGACAAATTTCCCATTCCTGTCATTGATGACCTCTTGGATGAATTGAGTAGCGTCGAGTTCTTTACTAAGCTTGATCTTTGTATAGGATACCACTAGATCTGTATGAAAGAGGAAAACATTCTTAAGACTGCCTTTAGAACTCATGAGGGCCACTATGAGTTTTTGCTCATGCCCTTTGGCTTGTGTAATGCTTCGTCCACTTTCCAAAGCCTCATGAATCATGTCTTATGTCCTTTTATCCATCATTTTGTGTTAGTTTTCTTTGATGATACCCTCATCTACAACAAAACCTGGACAAACCATATTTCTCATGTGGATCGATTTCTCCATCTACTCTCTCAGCACAAACTTTTCCTGAAACAATCTAAATGTGCTTTTGGTGCCTCAAAAGTAGAGTACTTGGGTCATCTTATTTGCAAGGATGACATCGGGGTGGATCCTAAAAATATTGAAGTTATGCAAGATTGGCATCACCCAAGACTCTCAAAATCTTGTGGGTATTTATGGGTTTAACAGGTTGTTATAACAAGTTTTTTAAGAATTATGGAAAGATTGTGACACCTCTCACTACACTCCTTACAAAGAATTATTTCACTTGGACTCCAACAGCTGCTCAGGATTTTCAAACCGTGAAGATGTTCATGTGCACCACTCCAGTCCCGGCCCTTCCTGATTTCACAAAGACCTTTGTCCTGGAATGTGATGCTTCAGAGAAAGGAATTGGCGTTATCCTTATGTAAGAGGGCTGGCCTTTGGCCTTTACCAACAAACAACTATCCGAGAGAAATTTGGGCAAATCAATCTATGAAAAGAAAATGTTGGCTATTCTTCATGTCCTGGATCTTTGGGGACCTTATCTGTTGGGGAAACACTTCCAAATTAAGACAGATCATCAAAGACTCAAGTATTTTCTCGAACAATGCCTTTCCTCCCCTGAGCAACAAAAATGACTGACTAATCTCTTTGGATATCATTATGAGATCATTTACAAAAAAGAGAAAGACAATGTGGTTGTTGATGCACTTTCCATAAAATATGAAGATGACGGGTCTCTTTTTTCTCTCTCTTTCATTGTACCAGATTGGGTCCAAGCTGTTCACCAGGAATGGCTACAGAATCCCAAAAGTTAGCATCTGATACAACAATTGCAATCCAATTCTCCAGTTTCCCCAGGGTACTGTTGGCTCAATGATGAGCTTAGATACAAAGATCGTTTGTATTTAAGTAAACAATCAAAACTTAAATCCGCGATACTTTTTGAGCTTCATGCTACACCCACAATTGGGCACTCCAGGTTTACCAAAACCTATGACTGGGTCAAACATTCTTTTTTTTGGAAGGGTATGAAATAGGACATTCATAATTTTTTGGTTGAATGTGATGTGTGTCAATGCAACATGGTTGAATGTGATGTGTGGGTGGAACTGTAAAATCTCCTGGAACACTACAACCTCTTTCAATTCCACCTACTATTTAGCGGGATATCTCTATGGATTTTATTGCCAACTTACCTAAATTGGGCAATAAATCAGTCATCATGGTGGTAGTTCATCGTCTTTCCAGGTATGCTCATTTTTGTTCTCTTCAACACACATTTACAACATCTATTGTGACTCAACTTTTCATGGATCTAGTCTTCAAGATTCATGGCATGCCACATTCTATTGTTTCTGATCGCAACCCAACTTTCACAATCAATTTTTTGCAAGAACTGTTCAAGCTACATGACACCCAATTGCATCTCAACACAACTTATCATCCCTAGACTGATGGTCAAACTGAAGGTGTCAACAATTTTTTGGAAACATATTTTAGGTGTTTTTCATCGGAAAGAAAGAATTAGTGGGCTCAATGGTTACCACTATTTGAATGGTGGTAGAACACTTTGTACCATACAACTATGTGCATGACTCCTTTTGAAGTGGTATATGGAAAAAATCCACCTTTAGTCCTCTCATATTTTTCAGGTGTCTCGTAGCTCCAGGAGGTTTATCAAACACTTACAGCTCGAGAAGCTATTCTTCGTACCCTCAAAGATAATTTGGTCATGGCTCAGAATCACATGAAACAATAAGTAGATCAAGGTTTTCTCTGAACATCAATTTGCAGAAGCGGATCAGGTGTTTCTTCGGCTGCAACCTTACAAACAAACTTCCTTCAAGGATGACCATTGTGAGAAACTGGCACCCAAATTTTATGGTCCTTATACCATTCTCAAGTGCGTGGGATAGGTGGCCTATCAATTAGCTTTGCCTAGTCATTCTAATCTCCATCCTATTTTTCATGTTTGCTTCTTAAAGAAGGTGATTGGAACTAAGTGCCAAACTCAAACCATCCTTTCTGAGTTGGATGAAGAAGGCTCCATTTGGATGCAACCACAAGCAGTTTTGGACCAGCATGAGTGTCGACTACGTCAACAAACCATCAAGGAAGTGTTAGTCCAGTGGAAAGATACAACTCCAGCAAATGCCACTTGGGAACCAACTACCATTCTGCAACAATTTCCCCATCTCAAGCCTTGAGGACAAGGTTTTTTTTAAGGGGGAGGAAATGTTAGGGACCTAACCCTCATGTAGGTAGAATAATATATTTCCATGTAATAAAGGTCAATATTAATAAGGCCTACCAATAAGGAAGAATAAGTCCATTGTAAGAAAACCTAATAGAAGATTCCACTTCTAGAAGGATCTTCCTCTAGATGGTTCTTTTGATAGACATATTTATTATAAATAGGAGTCGAGGTTATTAGAACTTTTGTCTTGGATATTATTGTAATAGAGCTCTGCTTTGCTAGAGGTTTCCCCCTTGTAGAGGCAAGTGAAAATTTCTCTTGGTAATCAAACTGCTATTTCTGGTGTTGTTTTTTTATCATCTTGGTATTATCGTTGTGTCGTTCTGGTTATATTGTTGTTCATGTGCCATTTATAGCTATTTAAATTTGTTCTTCATACTTTTTATATCTGGAATATTACATTTTCTGTCGTACAATGCTACAAGAAAACTCATCTTCAATGAGGCCGAGTACCCATTATTGTAGGAAAATTCAACTAAATAAATATATTCTTGCCACTTTGATGGTTGATCCATCACATACATTCTAAGCATGTCCTCAATTAACTTGTTAGTCCTTTCTATTTGCTCGTTTGACTCTGGATGATACATTGTACTAAGATTTAGATTTGTTCCAAATCCTGTAAATGAACCTTTCCAAAATTTGAAGTAAGATTTGGATATCCATATGGAACTATTGTCTTAGGTACTCCATGTAGCCTAAAAAATTCATTCATATAAATTTATGAAATATTTGTTTCCTTGTGTGTAGTCTTTACTGGAATAAAATGTGTTTCTTTAGTCAATTTATCCACCACCACCATGATGGAATCATGTTGCTTCATTGTTCTGGGAAACTTAGTAATAAAATCAATTGTGACTACTTCCCACTTCCATTCTAGAATGGGTAATAATTGTAGCAAACCTGTTGGGTGTCTATGTTTTGTCTTCACTTTTTGGCATTCTATACATCTGGCGATGTAATTAGCCACTTATTTCTTCATGCTTAGACAAAAGTAATTTCTTATTGCTACTGCAATTGTCTTTTGATATCCTAGGTGCATGACATATGGTACATTGTGCATTTCCTTCAGAACTTGATTTTTCAGCTCATTGGAATCTGACACATATACTTTTCTCTTGTACATGATAATTACATCTTCTTTCATTTCATACGAATTTAACTTCTACTGAAATTTACCTTGTTGTAATGTTTCTTTTATTTTCACATATTGCTGATATGAATTCTTTGTTGCAATAATTTCATCTTTCATATATGTCATGTACTTGCTAGTGGATGCAATATGCACTTCATGAGATCTCTTGGTGAGTGCATCAACTACTTGATTTCCATTTCATTTTATATGCTTAATTTCAAAGTCATATTCACTCAAAAATTCCAACCATCTACTTTGTCTAGCATTTAGTGTTGGTTGTCAAAACAAATGTTTCAGACCACAGTGGTATGTTTTTAGCTCGAATCTATTGCCGATAAGGTAACTCCACATTTTTTATGCATGTACAGTCGTTGCTAACTCCAAGTCATGTGTAGCATAATTCCTCTCATGCTCTTTTAATTTTCTGGACTCATAGCATACCACATGGTCAATTTGACTGAAGACTCCACCGAGTCATTCCTTGCATGCATCAGTGTGCACAAAAGAATCTTCATTTGGATCTACAATCTTCAGTATTGGTGCACTTTTCAATATTTCCTTTAGCTTTCAAAAACTGTCTTCACATTTGGAAGTCGATTAAAATTTCACTCCCTTCTTTTTCAAAGAAGTGACTGGACTTGGAATGCTTAAGAACCCTTTTATGAATCTTTGGTAATAATCAGAAATACCCATGAATGATCTAACCTCTTTCACATTCTTTGGCACCGGTCATTCTCTAATGGTTTGTATCTTCTCAGGATCAAATTCTATCCCTACCGCTGAAATTATATGCCCCAAGTAGTGAATCTTCTTTTTGTAAAAGATGCACTTACTTAGCTTAGCATATAATTTATTCTCTCTTAAAAATTGCAACACCATTCTTAAATGATGTTCATGTTCCTCTTATGATTTAGAATAGATGAGGATATCATCTAAAAACACAATCACGAAGTTGTCCAGGTACTCCCTGAACTCTCCATTCATCAGGCACATAAACATTGTTGGGGAATTTGATATCCCAAATGGCACTACCATGAACTCATAATGCCCATATCTTATTTTGAATGGTATCTTGTTGATTTCTTATTTTTTTATCCTTACTTGATGATATCCTATTCTCAAGTCAATCTTCGAAAAAAATTGTGTGCCTTTCAGTTGGTCAAACAAATCATCAATTCTTGGAAAATGATACTTATTCTTTATGGTGACCTTATTAACAAACCTAAACTCTATACACATCCTTAAGGTTACATCCTTATTCTTCAAAAAAAGAACTGGGGCTCCCCAAGGTGACACACTTGGGTGTATATACCCCTTCTTGAAAAGTTCTTCAAGTTGCATCTGTAGTTCTTTTAGTTTTGGTGTACCCATTCTGCAAGGTGTATTAGACACTAGGGAAAATCCTAGCACCAAATAAATAGATAAATCAATGTCTCTTTTTGTTGGTAGTCCTAGAATTTATCTAAAAACATATTCAAAATCCCTAAGATCTGAATGGTCTTCATTGCTCACCACTTTGTCTTTGGTTTCCTCCTCCATATGGGCTGCAAACGTCTAACATCCTTCCTCGAAGCTCTTCTTCAATTGCATAGCTGAAATCTCTCTAATAGCTACAGATCTTGGAAGCCTTGAATCTTTCATTTCTTCCCTTCCTCATCAAGACATGTGATTTTCTTATTGTAACAGTCTAGGACAACATGATGTTTTTCCAACCAATCCATGCCAATTATACAATCATATGAACCCAATGGTATGATGTTTACATTCACCTTTGTATTGATTCCATTCATGTCTATTGAAAAATCTTTAACTATCTTATTGATTTTCCTCTTAGCCCCCATTGCTAACTGAAATAGCCAAGATTTATTATGAATACTTCCTTGCAAGTGAAATATTTCAACAATGTTAGCATTTATGTAACTATGGATACCTCCCGAATCAATTAAAATTGCTATGGGATCATTATTTATCTTACCTTCCACTTCAATCATGGGAGATTGATACTCAGCCTACTTTTTATCCAAGGATGCATAAATCCTTGGCATGCTCCTACCCATGTCTTTCGTTGTTTCAAACTCTTGAATGTTGTGGAAAATTCTCATTCTTTCTCCTTTGGGAGGGTAATCCTTATATAGATGATTCCCCCACATCCCCAAGATTGCACCATCTACTACCATGGCCTTTTTCCAAATGAATCTGTAGTCTTTTGTTCATTTTCGGTGACTTGACCTTGTTGATTTTCTTGGGAATTATTCTTGAAAAAGGGTGGATTAAAACCCTTATGCATTTGATCCTTCTTATCCTTCATCTTTTCATTCCAAGCTTTTTGGAAAAATGGTCTTCATTTTATCTATTCATATAGATGACTTTCTCTCCTTATGGTTTCCTCCAAGGTTTTGGGGTTATCATATTGAATCTTATCATTGTAGAAAGAGGGTAACTTAACTTTATCATCCTTGATGAGCTCCACATACTTCAAAAATTCAAAGAACCACTTATCATATTCATCCATTGTCACATTTCCCAACTTGATTTCAAAGAACTCTTTCATATTTCTTTCATAGTAATGCTCAGAAAAACATTTTTATTTAAAATATCCCTTGAACTGCCTCCATGATATTCTTTTCTCATCAAGGTTCTCGGATTTCTTAAGTTTATCCCACCACATGGTTGTGTTCCCTTGAAAGTTTTAGGTGGCATATCTATCTTCTAACTGGGATGGGTAATCATGCAAATGGAAATATTTCTTCATTTCCAACAGCTAGGCCTCTGTCTCTTCTCCTTTCTTGTGCTCACCATTAAAAGTTGGTGGATTAATATTCTCGAGTTCACCTTGCAAGATGTCTACAATGGGTATTATCCTTTTCCTCTTGGGTTTCTCCTTGGACTTGAACTCACATGAGTTCTTCTCGTGTAATTCCTCATAGAGTCATGGAATCTACTCATCGTTCTTGACTGTCTATCACTCCCATGATCATCTCTTTTGCTATGGGATCTTGATGTTGATACTTGTCTAGCACTAGTTGCTTGCTTGGTGCTAGAGTCCTTGTTAACTTTCTTTAGTAGCATATTTAGGATTTTATGTATTGATCCTTCATGATCCTCTCATTATCGACCCTATATATCTATATTTTGTTTTGCAAGATTCTCATAGTTATAGTCCCCTGCCTATCTCTTTTGCCATTAGACTCAATTTCATCATTACCCATGATAGTATGAAGATCTCCAATTTCTTCTTCATGGATGTAAAACCATTGAGCATACTTCATGTCTCTAGCTCTTATGTAGGAACTAAAGTATTCTTTTCTATATTTCTAATTCTACAAGAATGCACATGCAATAATTGTTGTTAGAATTAAGCATATTGCAAAATATTTATAAATTAGATTACAAGTCATTCTTCATTTTAAATTATGAAGAATATTTATGCAATACTCTCAAGAAAGATTCCTTAAATGCATTCATTTTCGAAACAACTTTCCAATGACTGTCCTCATGTCTCAATTTGATTTTTGAGTGAATAGTTACACCAATTACAAGTTGCAATTTCCACCCTTTCTTTTCTATAGAATTCACTTTTATCACTTTTGAAGACAATATGGTTCCTAAATAAAATTTTTAGGTCTCCAGATATATTATACTTCTCAATATATTTCCATTGACTATTTGTTTTCCCCAATCTGAGCTCCGAGTTGAAAGTTATGGTGGTAAAACAACGAAGGAATATTCATTGGCATGTGAAAAATAGTAGCAACGCTCAATAAATGTCTAATCATTTATTGATTATATCTCCTCCATTGATTTGTCTTAATCGATTCATCGTGGATATAATTCATATCTCTTTTTTTACAACTTCCATGAACCCACTACCAACACTTAGCTTATTTTTCCTTCACAGAATCACAAACTTGTAACCTTCCTTTCATAACTTCATTAGAGATGTCCCAACACTTAGCCATTTTTCCATATTCACGGACTTGCGGACTCAAAATCTTGCATCCTTCTTTTCATAATTCCATCTGAGAGGTCTCAACACTTAATCATTTTTCCACTTCTTAACACTTAAGTTCGTCTGAGAAGTCTCAACACTTAACCATATTCAAAGATCTTATAGTAGTTTGGTGGGACTGAGACTTAGCTTGCCACATGGATCCACATCACCTGCCAACTATCATCCTGTCCAACATGTACCCCTCACCATGGTAGTACACATAGTTAGTCTACAACGTCAGCTGAAATCTGGCCTCCAGGTCACGCTGACATCATCGTACAAAAAAAACCCATAAACATTTTTTGATTTGCTTATGTTCGAAATTTCTAAAGAGGCTCAATTCATCACATTACACATGAAATTATTGAAATAATTTAGTAAAACAAGTTTCAGAAATACTCCAAAAATTACTTTTCTGCAAGTTTTTGCTTCAACGTTCTGCTAACTCAACCCATCAGGCTCAACGTTGAAAATTGGGCTTTGATACCACTTTCTAACATACCCAGTCACCCAGGTTGGGAAACACCATGAAAGAATCTCTCATTATCATCTCTGATACAATTTTTTTAACGTACCTAGCCTCCAGCTAGGCAACATTACATGCATAATACACATAAAAATGAAACTTCTACTAACTAAATTAATTCTTTTGCTGTTAGTTGATTTCTTGTAGCTTACAAATACAAATTTATAACATATTTAGTTACAATCTATAACCATAAAACATATGCATCTAAAGCATGCTAATAATCATTACAACAACATATAAGTCATTCTCATTCACACAGAGTTCATGCACAACAATAACACATGCAAATAAATCATTACAAGATAAAACACTTATCTTTAAATAAGAATCGTGCAACCAACTGCTTGGGATGAATGTTCCACCCAACCATAGACTGATTGTTCCAAATCTCAACATCTAGTCACCCGCGAGTGAGGCTAGTAATCCACAAAAGAGGGTGGTCTCTCACATTCCACTTGTAGCTCATAAAGCTCATATCCCAACTAATATTCTCCTACATCTATCCCGATATTTTTACCAAATCTCTTCCTCTTGACCTGTCCAACCCAAGGAATGTACCATTCATTTATCAGGGATCACCCAAGGGACGTACCATCTGTTTATTGAGGTAACCCAATGGATGTACCATTCGTTTATCAGGTTTAACCCAATAGGTGTTGCATATGTTTATTATGGATAACCCAAGGAATGTGTCATTCATTTATCAGGGTCTCTATGGGATAAGTAAATAATAATATCTTAGATGGGAAGTCAAGGGAACTTGCTGCTAGGAAAACTATCAACAAACCAACAACAACACTTGTTGTTTAGTGAAACTCACACATGAGTTCACTCTTCAGGCCTAACAACCTGGCTCTTCATTTTTCTAGCTCCAATTCGCTCTAGTTATGCTCCAACTATGCTCCATATTTCTTCCTCCATGGTTCCACCAACTCCAATCTCTCTTTCTTGATCTCTCCCATTTTTTCTCATGCAAAAGCTTGACTTACTAAAACTATTGTACCAACCCATACGAATTTCCTCTCTTGTGACTTTCCTTTCTTGACTCACACTCTTCCCCAAGCTGATTGTACTCAACACCCATGTGCCCAATAACTCTTGGATGTGACCACTCACACCCACCCTCTTACATGTATTCAATGATTAGATTTGGGAACACTCAATCATAAAGTGGAAGGTTCATATACAATAAGCAAGTTTAGGAAAAATGGGTTGAATTAATATACATTGGTTAATCCCCCTTTGACCCCTCTTGGCCATTATCATAGACACTTCCTTCTCTTGTGGATTAATTCATCCCATATATTTTTTCAATGTTCCCTTAGTAGTTGTCATCCCATTTTTATTATTATAACATTGAAATACAATTTGCATATTACGTCACTTGGTCGTAGCCACATATTGTATCCACATAAGCATTAATTAAACTGGGGATTATAATGGGGATGTTAGAGACACTGTCAACCTGAATGGTTACGATCTCCTTACGTAACCATTGGGTCTATCCAAAATCACCTCTAAGCTAATGCATGCAATGTCATTTTCCAATGGGCAAAAAGACGTAGGATGACCTTGTTACACTAGGAATATTTGCAAGTTAAAAGAAAAGTACATATATTAAAATTCATGTTTCTTTGTGAAATCAAATATTCAAAAGTAAAGATATCTATGAATTAACAACAATTTCCACAAAGTATATGTGTCATGTACCTCCTCACCGACTTATGATGGATGGGCAGTGGATGAAGGTAGTGTACATTTCCTCTTTGAAGATCATTGGGTGTCCCTAGATTACTAGATGGTGGGGTCCCCACGAAATTAAATATATATATATTATTCAAATAATGGTAAAAATTCACTTATACTTATCAATAAAAATAAAATTAATTTACACATACTAGTCCTCTTAGTGGTCAAAGGAGGCACTAACATAGGTTACCTAGGAGCACAATCTTATGACTATTTAGAGCTCCATGTATCACATAGAGATGGTATACATTTTGTAGTGCACCCAAAGGAATGACCATTAAAAAAAAATATCAATTATATAGATGGACTTTTTACCTTGTCATTTAATGAATTTAAAATAAAATAATGAAACAAAAACCTAGCAATACTTACAAGTTTTTAATTTTATTTTCATCTATATATCAATTATTCATCTCCAATCATCCATCATCCATGTGTGAACATAGGAATGGAAAAAATCATGGAATCGTTTCTTCTTATTAGTACATGGCTTAAAATGAAATTTGCAATGTAAACATTTCCAATCAATTATTCTATATTAAACAAATTAAAACAATGTTGGCAATGCTAATTTTATTTTCAACCATATATTAGTGCATAATTCTCAATCCTATGTACATTATTAGAGGAATGAAAAAATATGAGAGCATTTATGCTTGCAAGTGCATGGTTGAAAATAAAATTAGGAGTTAATAACTTTTTAATCCTTCATGCATTACTAAATAAAATTAGTAGTTAATAAGTTTTTAATCTTTCATGCATTATTGGAGAATTGACAAAAATCAGACATCATTTCTACTTGTTGATACATAGTTGAAATAAACCAATAACATAAATATTGTTGATTTATAAAATTTAAATAGAAAAAATAGATAAGTTACATTAATTTTACAATTTATTTAAAAAAAAAAATACAAATAACCTACCTCTATCTATAGACTACATGGATTTGTCAATGTGTCCACTTGGTCACAATTTGGCATGCTCTATGTGTGTAAAATTTTGGACAAAGGGATTTTCTATATCAAGGTTTTCGGAAAATAAATAGAATTATTTGTAGCCTCTGGATGTTTATATAAAATTTTGTGGCCTTAATCAAAATTGACACATCGATGGAATTCCTAATCCTCAATCGAACTTGATACGTTGATCAAGGGCTTAATTAACCCTCATCGAGACCTTAACGAGGTTCTATTGGATCTATGAGGTTCTACTGGATCTATGACCAACTATCAATAGAGGGATTCTTTAATTTCTTAATGAAGATATTAATACCTTGATTGAGTGCTAGATATTTACCTCAATCTAGGGTTCACGTAGATATTTTTCACCCACTCATCCTACATAAAAGCATGGAAGAGCTTCATGTATTTACCCATGTATCAATTATCCGAATACCTTAAAAGAGTAAAAAGGACTATAATAGATTAGGCTAAAAAAATAAATTCTCAATAATAATTGAGATAAGATGAAATGCAAATAGTACATAGAGATGAGAAAAACAACTCGGGGGTTTTATCTAAAGAAGAAAAGATCAAGATCGAGGATTTGGAAGGTACAAGTAGAAAATTCTCAATAGTAATTGACATAAGATGAAATGCAAATAGTACAGAGACATGAGAAAAACAACTCAGGGGTGTTCTCCAAGGAAGAAAATATCAAGATCGAGGATTTGGAAGGTACCAGTAGAAGAACTATGGAATGAGAAGAAGAAAAATGCCGATTGAAAAGAAGGGCAATATGGTTGTCTCAAAGTGATCAAAATATGTTTTTTTTCAAAATTATGCAAAGTATGAAGGAGGCTAAAGGGAGGAGAGTAATGAGGTTTCAATTCATAATTGGTTTGGGGGTCTTCCATTTTATATCATTGTATTAAGAACCAATTAGAGCTAATATAGCTTAGAATATAATCAAGTTTTCATCATTTTTTAAGATTCATAGTTCATAAAAAAAAAATGAAGACTAACGGAGGAGATATCTAAAGAGGAACTTAGAGTAGTGATGAAATTATTTCAAAGAGATAAAAGCATGGACCCTAAACAATGAAACATTATTTTCTACTTGTGTTTTTATGATTTATCAAAAGGATTTACTTAGAGTGATAGAGGAACCAAGTTTCTATAGTTAAATGTTATGTGTTTTCAACTCTACTTTTATAACACTAATTTTGAAAAATGACTCTCCAACATCCTTTAAGGAAATTTACAAGATCATATTAAATATTAGTGCAAAGAGACTAAATATATTTTTCTCAAAACACATATCTATAGAAAATTTTGGTTTCATTTGTCATAGACAAAGCCATGATGCAACTATACTATAGTGGTCGGAGAAGGGATGCATATTAGAAAAGAAAAAAAACTTAATGTTATGGGTATTAAGTTGGATTTATCAAAAAATTATGATCAAGTTAATTGATTATATCAAATGCTAATCAAGTTAATTCGAGTTAATTCATTATATCAAATGCTTAGTCTAATACATGTAGTTGAACCTTGTGATAGATAATGTGTTGTTTATATTTAGTCTCTTTCATAATACTTATTAATGGATCTACCTCTAGCTTATTCAAATGATAAGGATCCTTCATAAGGATTCTCCTATCTCCATTCATTAATTGATTATATCAAATGCTTAGTCTAATACATGTAGTTGAACCTTGTGATGGATTATGGGTTGTTTATATTTAGTCTCTTTCATAATACTTATTAATGGATCTACCTCAAGCTTATTCAAATGATAAGGATCCTTCATAAGGATTCTCCTATCTCCATTCATTTTCTTATTAATGGATTGTCATGACGTGAATGATTACCATCATAATGGGCCTTAGAGGGAGGTAGGAAAATATATTTTCAATTTTGGATTTATATAGTATTGTCACTCGAATGGTGGTAAACTCCTATTTCATGCAATGGGACATCTCCAACATAGGTAAAGGGATATTTAGGTTTTTTCTAATGATTATGGAAGAAGAGATTGGATGTGGCATGGGATATCTTCAATATAGATAAAGAGATATTTAATTTTTTCCTCATGATTATGGAAGAAGAAAAGATGGATGTGGCTTTATTGAAATGTTGAAAATAGAGTGAGAACTTATGTGATTTTCAAGAGGGGTAGATTAATATGTAATTGAGGGTATATAAATCCTTAATTTCATGTAATGGGATATTTCCAACTTAGGTAAAGGAATATTTAGGTTTTTCCTAATGATTATGGAAGAAGAGATTGGATGTGGCTTTATTGAAATGTTGAAAAAAGAGTGAGAAAGAGTGAGAACGTATGTGTCTTTCAATAGGGGTAGATTGGCATGGGAATAATATGTACTTGAGTGTATCTTGATGTACTCACATATATATTCTAGTTATGTCATGTGTTTAGTCATGGTGTTGGAAAAGATTAGAAATACATTTTGATTTTTTATGGGCATAAAAAAAGGGTTCTTGAGGGTTGTTGGTTAAATGGAGAAGGATAATGAACAGGGATGATTTTAAGGATGGAAATTTGTTTTGAAATTTATAAACTTTGGAAAATCTTATTAATCCTTCATATGCCAACAATAAATGTTTGGCGATATTTTTGTAAAAATATTCAAATTTCTAAGGATTTTATATAGTTTGTATAAACTTTTGGCTATTTTCAAGGTAAAATAATTCTATCCTATAGAATTTGGGAGAATCATTTTTAGAATGGCGAATATTTTTTTGGGAAAAAACATGGAAAATTATCCCATAAGCTAAATTTAGCCCCTAAAATCATCGCTGATAATGAAGCTAAAATATGAGTTTAAAGGATATTCATTAGTTCGAAAAATGTTTGGTAGTAAAGATTTTATAGAAAATCCTAATATTTAAAAGTTTATGAAAAAAAGGTAATTATTCAAAAATACATTTACCCTTTATTAGTGGAAAAATGGATTCATACCCCAAACAAATAAATCACTAACATATCAACAATTGGAAACCATTGGTGTTATGATTTCCTTTGTTAGGTAATTGGTTATTTTTTACGATTGATAATGGTGAAAAGGTAAGAGTAGGGATCAACCCTTGGGTAAGAGGTGATGATAATTATATACACTTCCATATAAGTTGGTAGCATCATGAATTACAAAGTATTTTTTACATAATAGATTTAGCATATCCTCAATCTACTTCATTATGGTAGAAAGGTTGGAAAATAGATAGTGTAGTAGGTTTGGATGGTAATGATGGTATAGCCTAGAATTCTTTAGTTCAAGGGTTAAAATAGAGTACAACAACTTGAGTATTTTATGGGGAGGGTGTTTTAGTTTCATCCAGAAATATGATATCAAGATAATACTAATTAGCTAGGGTATATTCCAATGTTTCATAGGGAGGATTGAAAAGAGAGAGGGTGGTGGAAGAAGCCAATTTGGAAGGTAAAAGGTCAAATGAAAATTGAAATATTTATGTGGATAGCATTAAGTAATAAAATTGCAACTTGTGATGTCTTGCAAAGATAAAGATGGAAATGAATCAGTATATGTGCTTTGTGTAAATTGGATGAGAAATTTGTTAATCATTTGTTAGTTAAATTCCCTTATGTTAGAGAAGTTTGGTTAGAGGTTCCTACTCTATTTGGACATAAGGTATATTGGCAAGATGATACTTTGTTTTTGTGTATGTAGCACTATTTTGAGGAACCATTTCTTAAGGATCATAGAGCTCTGCTTCATGTGGTGTATTGAGAATTCTAGTTAGGAAGATACAACACAATAATTTTCCAAACCAAGGAAACAACTGATCCAAGAGGATCTCAGTGGCCATCCACCTTGTCCAACTGGCTCAAAATAGGTTTTTGGAAATTAACTATTTTTAGCAGTTTTTCGGTTCCCAAACTTTTGGGGCCATTTTAAGGGCCTAAACGACGTTTTTTCAAGATCGAGCACCTCAAGGAGAGACTAAGACTCTCATTGATCCCCGTAAATGAAGCTCCTCATACATACCTTTCCAACGAGCTATTGTGCACCCTAAACACAGATCGTATGTAAAAGTTACGACCTCGAGAAGTTAATGTATTAACTTACCCCAATAGGGCCCACATGAATTTTGGCACTTCATATCCTAGCATTAGGTTTTTAGATGTCTAGGGTTTTGGCATTCATATTTATTGTAAAAAGGACTTCAAAGCCTCAATGTACTCATATTCTTGCAAATGAGCGTAGCCATCACATCTCTTCTCAGATATAAGTTGGCACCATTCTAGCAAGCTGGTCTTTAATCTGCATTTTACAGTTTTCAACATATTTCTTATTTAATAGAAGTCAAGTTTTACTATATCTTTGTTATTTTTCACTATGTATATGTGTTAATTTCCTAAATATTTGGTTTCATTTCATTCCACTCATAAATCCAGATCAACGGTATCAGAACGGTCTTCTCCTTGCCATTTTTTTAATGCATGTCCTTGACACAATTAGAGTATAGAGAGTTCGGTCTCAAGCTTATTTCTCTTGAGGAAATCTACTCTTGCACTCCTAAGAAAAATTCCATGGTGGGAGAAAATAAAGACGAAGGGACAAGAGAACCTTTAAAAATGTTTCTCAAGGAAGCCCTTGAGCGAAAGAGGAACGAGATGATGGAAAACTTTGCACAAATCCTTTGACGGCTGCTGATAAGAGACACATCCACCTCAAGCAGAGGTGCCACCCCCTTCAAGGTACAGATGAATTTTGATATTCCTATATTTTAATTTCAAATAAATGGTTAAACCTTCTAGAAGGGTATTTGTTTGTCCACAACTTTTCTGATAGAGAAAATATTACATTTGCGCTCATCAAGGTTGTCCCCCATGTCTAAGATTGGTGGGAGACCTTCTGTGAGAAAAACAAAATAGAGTGTTCAACATTATTTTCATTTGCACCCACTTGGGGTTCCTTCATGGATGCTATTAAGGAACAATACTACTATGTTGGAAGCTATGGCAACTTGTATACAAGATGGACCACACTGCAGCAGGAAAGAGACCAAATTGTACAAAAGTTCACCAATGTCTTCCATACCTTACACACCAATATAGGTATCAAATATTTTGAGCCACATATGGTGCTCAAGTACTGCGACAGTATGCATATATAGATCTAGACATAAATGGATTTTTTGGACATCTCATCCTTGGGCGCGGCCTATAGATATGTCATCAAAATAAACTAGAAGATTAAACAAAAGATGCGACAGTTTGGGTCTGGGAACCCCTCACAATAGAAGGAGCGAAGGGTAGCCCCAACCCACAGAACAAAGGAGAGAGAAAAGATGGAAAACCTTAGGAAAACCAGTCCAAGACACAAGAAAATAATGAAAATGGGAAGACGAAGAAAAATATAAGGAAGGGGAGTGGCTTCCATAAGATCCCCTAGCACAACACTATTGATTTCAAAACAAAGCAATCATTGGTGGCTCAGGTAAAATCCTATGAATCAGATGTGGGTTCCGACTCTGAGTCAGAACCAGAAAAGGGGAGACAAATCATTGATGCACAACCCAGTGGCATTGTTGTTACCACACATATCCAACCCAGTGAACATGATGAGCCAGATGAAGGTTCCTCTTTCATTCACAAATGTGGGTGAAAGGCACTTTGTTGAACTTCATTGTTGATAGTGGTAGCTAGAAAAACCTCATCTCATTCGAGGTCGTCAAGCGACTAGCCCTGTCCACAATGTCGCACCCGCAACCCTACACCATCATATGACTCTATCAAGGAAACTATCTTTACATCATCTAACAGTTTCACCTCTCATATGACATCAAGCGATTCAAAGATGAGGTATTATGTGATGTTTCTCCCCTTGAAGTTTTTTATGTTCTTTTGGGCCAACATTATTTATGGAAACATCATGTTGTATATGAGTCTAGGCCTCGTAGTGTTATTATTACTTTGAACAGGAAATTGTACAGGATACATGAGGTAGTCACACCTAATGTTATTTCCTTGATCTCTGCCAAGCAATGCATGATAGTCATTTCTCAGACCGAGAAGTTTGTATTCTTCATGATTCGCTCTTAGAGTGAGAGAAAGGTTGTGACCACATCCACGGTCTTCGCGGCCAACCTCTCCACGCAGAAAAATAAAGTGGATAAGGTCATGGAAGAATACAAATACATCTTCTCATCACCTACTGGGGTACCTCTACATTGTCATGTCAATCATCCCACAATATGATCCTTGACGTACCACTTCCCAATGGGCTAGTCTATCGCCACTCTCCGCTAGAAAATGAGGAGATAAAGAATCAAATCCAAGAACTGCTCCACAAGGGGCACATCTGACCCATCTCATCACCTTGTGGAAGCCCAATCGTGTTGGTGCAGAGGAAGGATGGGACTTGGCGACTCTACATTGATTACCGGGACCTAAATAAAATCACAGTCAAGAACAGATACCTGATTCCTTGAATTGACGATCTCCTTGATCAACTCAAGGGGACCAAATAATTTAGTAAGATTGATATGAATTTTGGCTACCATCAGGCCTCAATAGAACAAACAAATGTATGGAAAACTATCTTCAGGTCAAAAGAAGGTATTTTTGAATGGTTGTTCATGCCCTTGGGTTTGAAAAATGCCCCAACAAATTTCATGAAGATGATGGACGATATCTTGTGGCCTTTCATAAATTATTTTGTGGTGTTGCATATGGATTACATCCTCATCTACAACAAGACTTGGGAATAACACTTGCATCATACTCAATATGTTATGCACACTCTGTGACAACACAAACTATATGCCAACTTGGAAAAATGCTCCTTCGACATGGACAGGGTCCAGTACCTAGGCTACATTGTTGATGCGCATGGTGTGCATGTTGATTTAGCCAAGATCAAAGTCATCCATGACTGGCCAACCCCAACCATACTCACTGAGCTTCAGAGATTCTCAGGCCTAGCCAATTTCTATCGCAGGTTCATGTTGGGATTCTCCCATATTGCATGGGCCCTTATTCAAATAGCCAGGGGTGGTGGTAAGGAATTTTTTTTGTGGGGCCTATCCCAACAAAAAGTGTTTGATGATATGAAGCAGCCCTTGTTCTTAGCACCAATGATTTTATTATTTTACCTACAAACAATTCTTTGAGATTGAGACAATTGCTTCAGACTATTTTGTGATCACATTCATCACTCAGCATGACCACCCCGTGGCCTATCATAGTGAGACACTATCAAATGTCATTCGTAAGTACCCTACTTTTGACAAAGAAAAGTACTCACTTGTGAAAGCCTACTGCCATTGGATGGATTACATAAACGGGAAGGAGACAATCATCCACACTTCCACATGAGAAAAATTACAAAATGACCGCCATCAGAAGTGGTCCACATATTTGTAGCAATTTCACCTCAACATCAAGAATAAAACAAGAAGTACCAACCAAGTCGTTGATTTCATCAACTCACCTCAATTCATGACACTCACCATAGTTCTAGAATCTTGTGGTCATGATACCTCTGGATGGACCCACTTCTATGAGACAGATCCTGACTTCGCCAACACCTACCAAATGTTGGGCGCAAACAGAACTGTCACTAATTTCCATCTTCAGGATAGACTGTTGTGCCATCTGGGCCATCTTTGCGTTCCATCAAGAAAGTGAGAAAAGATAATTTGGGAATCCCACTACAGTCGGATGGCATGACACTTCGGCGTGGAAAATACAGTGGCAGTGCTGCAACAACATTTCTACAGGCCAAAACTTCGAGAGGATGTCAGCAAGTATATTCGGTCCTTCACTACCTGTGCTATTTTGAAACCAAACACTGAGAAACAAGGCATGTACACTACTTTTCCTACCCCTGACAGGCCCTAAGGATCCATTTCAATGGACTACATGTTAGGTCTTCCCTCCACAAAGTGGAGAAATGGATTTGTTTTTGTGGTTGTTGATTGCTTTTCCAAGATGGTGATTCTGACCACCTACAAGAAGAGCATCATAACAGAGGCCACTACCAAGATCTTCTTTAAACGAGTGTGGGTACACTTTGGGATCCCACAAACCATTATCACAGATCAGGATAGTCGATTCCTCAACACATTATGGTCGAGCCTTTGGTCAGTGTTGGACACCAAGATCACCAAGTCCACTACCTTCCACCCCCAAATGAATCACCAAACTGAGTTCGTCAACCAGATGATCGTGTACATATTGCACATGCATAATTCCAAGCACCCCAACACTTGGGATGAGAGTCTTTCCTATGTTCAAAAGAACTACAATAGATCCATACATAGTTCAACCGACCATAGCCCCTTCCAGTTGGGGTTTCGATTTTAACCATTGGGTCCCATGGATGTTGAACTACCCCTTGCAGAGACACAGGAAGACTCGTCGCAGGCTCCAACTGGAGTTGACAAAGCCACCTAGTTCATTGAGAATATTCAACACATCCTCTAGCAGGTTCATGATATTTTACAGAAGTCCAGTGCCATGTACAAGAAATTCCATGATCAACACTAGGTGCCACACCAATTTCAGGTGGGAGACAAAGTTTTGTTGCACTTGCAGAAAGAACGCCTTGTTGGGCCTCATCAAAAAATGCATCTACTCCATTATGGACCTTACACCATCACTAAGGTTCTAGGTGATAATCATTTTGACCTCAAGCTTCCCCCCTTCCTTGACTTGTAGCTAGTGTTCAATGTGGATCTCCTTTGGCCTTATTTTCCACCATTATTGGACACCTCGGAGATAACAAAACAATTGACACCAACCGAGCTCAACTCTGACTGCATGGAATAGGAATCCACTGATCAGACCATGGACACACCGGTCAAGGGCACTCGCTAGTAGAGGATCCAACTTTATCGGGTTGTCAAATCATGACAACTCCTGCACTAAGGCAAGTGGCTCACCCAGGGCCAAAATCAACAAAAAATGCCTCATCTGATGGGGGCACTCAACGTAGTGGAGACCATTTCTTCCTAAGGGGGTAGGATTGATCTAATAGGATATTGGTGACTATCCACCCTGTCCAATTGGCTCAAAACCATATTTTGAAAACTTACTATCTTTAGTAGTTTTTCGGTTCCCAAACTTCAGAGGCGATTTTGAGGGCCTAAACGATGTTTTTTCACAATCGGGCACCTAAATTATCTCAATGATAGACAAAGGCTCTCATTGAGAACCCTAAATGAATCTCCTCGTCAATACCTTTACAACGAGCTATCGTAATCCCTAAACAAAGATTGTATGCAAAACTTACGACCCCGAGAAGTTAATGTACTAACTTACCCCAATGAGGCCCCACATGACTTTTGGCGCTTCATCTCCTAGGGTTAGGTTTTTCAATGTCTAGGGTTTTGGCATGCATATTTATTGTAAAAAGGCCTTCGGAGCCTCATTGTACTCATCTTCTTGCAAATGAGTGTAGTCGTCACATCTCTTCTCAGATATAAGCTGCCACCATTCTAGCAAGCTAGTTTTCAATCTTCATTTTAGAGTTTTCATCATATTTCTTATTTAATAGAAGTTACGTTTTATTGTATCTTTGTTATTTTTCACCGTGTCTCTGTGTTAATTTCATAAATCTGCGGTTTCATTTCGTTTTGCTCATAAATTTGGATCAACAACTCCATTCTAGTTTTCTCATCAAACTAATTTTATATGAAGGTACTTGGTCTGCTAGAAAGATAAAAGATCCAAGGAAAATTATAAATTTAGAAACATAAAATAATATACCTTGGGCCTTTTTCGATGGAGTAGTCAAGACATGTTGACTATATATGGTTTTGGTGTGGTGATAAACAATTTGATAATCATAAGTTAAACTTCAAGGTTAAATTAGGTTTAGCATCAAATATTTTTTTTAAATAGAATTCCCTATCACTAATTATGAGAATAGACATCTAAATTTTTTTAACACAGCTATGTGTCTTCAAAAACTCTAAGGTTATTAGAGAGTGGGTAAAAGGTAATACAAGTATGTGGAATTTCATACTTATAAATTTTTTTACCCCAGTAATGGTATTGGAAGGAACTTCCACAGTGATCTCTCTTACCAATATATATAAGGAATTTAATGTTCAAGTAGATCAATGGTCGAAGAAATGTCTCGACATGCTATACTGGGTGAGATGGAAATTACATAAAAGAATACTAGTCTTCGATATAGAAGAGAATACTAGTGTTGTTTATAGAACACTACTTCACTCACTTTATGACTAATGGATGACAGTGAGTAGTTGATGCTAATCATGTTGTCTCTAATTTTAGGTTCCTCTATTTTTAAGTTTAATAAGTGATTGTTGATGAAGGATTGAATGTCTTTTTTTGGTTATGTGAAAAAGATTTATAAGAACAACTTTAGTTTTTAAATTATTCTCTTTCAAAGACCTTGTAAAGTCAATCCTCCATTTTTTTAAGATTGCAAACTTAATTGAAGTGTTTTACTGTTCATATATTATTACATTTTCTATATGAAAAGAAAAAATATATATTTTTTTAAAAATAATAATTTTGGATATTTTTAAATATTCAAATTTATATATATATATA
>ML777885.1:246212-305684 GCA_009831015.1 Picea engelmannii
GTTGGCTGGGGCCGTGGATGTTTCCCCGTAGGGGTTTTACCACGTGAAAACATCGGTGTGTTGATCTTTGATCTGGTTATGTGAGTGGTTACTGAAGGTGTTCGTCCTCTGTTGGAATACCTGTGTTGTCGAACAATATTTTTATTCATAATAATTTTAATTTAACATAGTTAGGATTAATTATAATGACTTTATAATTTGAAGGGCTTTGTGTGTCCACCCTTTTAAAAATAAATGTTCATAATAATTTTAATTTAACATAGTTAGAATTAATTATAATGGCTCTATAATTAAAAGGGCTTTGTATATCCATTCTTTTAAAAATAAAAACAATAAGACTTTTATAGAAGATTAGAGGTTTAAAGAAATTATTTTTCATTTCTATCTATTAAAAGAAATAACTTTTATTTTTTTTAAATTTTCATAGAATAATATTTAAAATATTTTTGAATTTTTTTTTCCAAACCTATTTTGTTATAAAAAATATCATATAAAATATTATATATTATGACTTGGTTCATAATTTTTTTTAATGTGAATCCTATTAAAAACAATATCTTATAAAATATTATAAATTGGTTCCTCAAAGTTTTTTTTTAATGTGAATCCCTATCACTCATATATGTTATTTAGCTTTTCATATTACCCTCTGTTTTAAAAATAGTTTAAATTCTAATTTAAAAAAGTGTAATATTTTATCATGTTGTTTCTATACATAGTGTAGCTTCTTTATTTATACTTATATTTTTATAAGTATATTCTTTGTTTTAATTATTGATTTATAATTAAAATTACTTTGATAAAGTTATAGCTTTTTTAATATGCTTGTTTGAGTTATTTATTTTTATTTCTAAAAAATGTTTTAAAAAATATTTATTCATTTGATAGTTTTATTATAAAATTATAATAAAAATTAAAGTAATTTTTTTTTATAAAAAAATTTAAAGTTAATGTATTTAAAAATTCAACAACAATGCATACATATTTTAATTGCATACATATTTTAATTGGACAAATAAATCCAGAGAGTTTTATTATAAAGTTATAATATAAATGTTTGAAAAAATTATTATAAAGTCAATTTTTTATTATAAAAATCTTCACAATAAGTTAATGTGTTTAGAAAGTCAACAACAATACATATTTTAATTGGAAAAATAAATTCAACATCGTTTAGAATTTTTATTGCACATAAATCATAATCTATAACATAGAATTTAATTAAATAAAAGTAATTTTTAATTTTTTTTTTTTTAATAAAAAAATAACTAGTTATTTTACTTTAAAAGTATTTTATATTATTATGAGAATAAAAATTTTAATCCATTATTTTATTTCCAAAATTTTTATGAGTAACAAAATAATTTCCTTTTAAATATTAAAAAAAAAGCCATTTTTTTTATCAAGATTTTCATATAATCTATAAATAAAACTAATTTTAAAATATTAAAATAATAATTTGGTGGAACTCCACCTTATTTTAAAAAAATTATATATTATAACATATTTTATTATTTTAAAAAAATTATATATTATAACATATTTTATTGTAATATGTTATAACATGTTACATTGTAATATGTTATAACTTATTATTATTTTTATAGAATTTTTTATATATAAGTGAATTTAATTTTAAAATATTAAAATAATAATTTGGTGGAAGTCCACCATATTCGAGGTTATATGGTCAACTCCATTTATGGAAATTTAAACAATGTTTAAAATATTAAAATAATAATTTGGTTGAAGTTCACCATATTCTAGGTTATATGGTTAGCTCCATTTAAGTTTAGATTATATAAATTAATTAGAAACACTTTAATGTAAAAGTAAAATTGGTATAATTAGGTTTAGATTATATAAATTAATTAGAAACGTTTTAATGTAAAAGTAAAATTGGTATAAGCATAAAATTAAGGTGATTTGTTATATAAAAGATTAATTTTAATAATGAATCTATAAAGCACATAGAATCTATTAAAAACAAAGAGAGCGATGAAATCTCTCTAGGTACAAACTTTTAAATTTTCTTTGAGTTTTGCATTTAAAAAAGGGTTTGCACTTAGAGAGATATAATCCCTCTTGACACTTATCAATATGGGATTAAGATGGATCATGGGGGACATGAGAAGCTTAATGAGTTGGAAAAGAGTGTTGAGGTTGTAAACATAGGAGAGAGATGTTGAGGTTGTAAATAAAACGATAGATAATGGAAAAAAGAAGGAAAGTACTAAATTATGAAAGAAAAAAATTATGAAGGAAAGTAAGGTAGAGAATAAAAGAAATTAATTATAAGTATTAATAAGAAATCAATATTAGGTAGGAAAATTAATAATAGATATTAATAAAGTATTAAATTATAATAATGATAGGGTATTAATTAAAGGTGGAAAATAAATAAATGAAAAACCATGAAAATTAAATATTTAGTTATAGGGTAAAATGAGAGAAATTATTAAGTTATGATAATAAGGTATTAAATTAAAGTTAGAGAATGAAAGAAATTAATAATATAAATTAACAAAGTAAAAAATTATATTAAATAAAGATTGAAATGAGATAATGGAAGAAATTATTTAATTATAAATGTTAATAAAAAATTAATAAAAGATATTAAAAAAGTATAAGTTATATGGTAATAATTACAAGTGGAAAAAAGAGGTAAAGATTAGGTAATTGCTTATAAGATATTAATTAAAAAGAGAAAGAGAAAAATTAATAATATATATTAAAGAAGTATTAAATTATATTGAGTAAAGGTGGAAAGGAACCTTCAAATACATATAAATTGAACTTACGAGGACTATAATGTATTAATATTATAAAATATATGAATATATATTAAAATATTTCATTTTTTAAAATATATTAAAAAATTAATTATATATCGAATTAAAGTAATTATTTGAATTTAATAACACAACACTTAACATTTTAGGCTTCAATATATTCTCATATATTAATAATTAATATTTATTTAAAATGTATTCAATTATATTTAAATTAAATTATAATTATTACAATTTTATGTTTAGATTATATAAATTAATTGGAAACATTTTAAGTAAAAGTATTATGATATAAGTATGAAATTATTGAGTAAAGAGGTCACTTGTTATAAAAATAGTATACATTAATATTTAAAATATGCATGATTATATTCTAATTTTAAATTAAATTATTATTATTTTATAAAACTGAAATATTAATATAAATATCTTTAAAAAATTATGTTATATATGAGTTGTGAGATATGTTCAGTAATAAGCAGTTTTTTTTAGGTAGTATTCAATGATGTGGTTGGGTTGATCATTTTGTTTTTTGTTGTTTTTTATTTAGAGGTTCAACTTTTATGATTGTTTTGGTTTACATAGTCAGGGCTGTTGTAGTACATGACCACTTTGCTAAAAAAAAAAAAATCCTAGCTAGCTAGCCCTCCCATAATCAGTCAAATATTTAGAATTAAACCTGAAACTTTCGAAAATCCAAAATAAGAAAAAAGAGTGGGTTTGCCAATCCACCGACAAGCCTAAGCCACTGTTGCAACATTAACTACTATGCATGCCAACATGTAAATTTCAATTTTTTCCCTTACTCTGGGTATAGTCAATACCATGAGTACCTGACTGATTACAACATAAAGATAATTGTGAAACGTTTCTGTGAAAATAATATAAAAACTAAAATTTCAATATACATGAGCTTGTCATTTTAACGTCAGAGCGTAATGAATTCGCTACTTTGTCCATCCTCATTCTCGTCGTACGAAACAGTACAGACTGGGCAACAAGTACTACGCCGAAAGTCTCAAGAATGTGAGATCTGCCTGCATTTGCGTATCTGATCTTGAATTTGGCAATCAAAGAACAGAACGACACGCTCAGCTGTGCACATGGGAGCGGGCAGACGGTTCCAGGCTTCCAGCTTATTCAACAATCACATTACCGCTGCCTTATTTTATTGTGTCTCAATCGTTCCACTCTCACGTACTTCCCTTCGTATGAACAGTGGAGTGCATGTGCTCTCCTTCAATTTCATGTCCTCGCGCCACCCACCCAATCAGAACCTCCGAGACCTCACCCAACTGCTTGACTTTCGATTTCCGCCATGTCATGGGCAAGAGCAAAGCCAAGAACACTGCTATTTTGGAGTCTACTCTTTTGTTTTAAGCCAAACAGAAAATGAATTGAATTGAGCTAGCCTGTGAGTTCCATGTATAGTTTGTTTGTACAATGTTTTATTCATATGGTCTTTTCAGTGAAGAATTTTTTTTTAAAAATGTTGTACTTTTGAGTAAATAAGAAACACACTTTATAAATAAAATATGAGACGGACAATGTTGTACATAAGGGTGTCTAATAATTTCATTGGCCCCGTGAAGTTGAGTTGTAGTAACAGCAATAGTAGGTAGCTAAAACAACAGTGATATGACCTTGGTAGTGAATGTCGAATTGCAGCAATAGCATGGACATCCCAGAAGCACTATTTGGCAGATCTGAGCAAAGACACTTATGTTCTAAAGCAGTTTGAGCAGTGGGCAATTACACATAAATTTTGGTAATGGCATTGCAAAGAATTTTGGTAATAGCATTGCAAAGTAGTTGAAGGAGTTAACTACGGATGAATGTATGAGTTTTGGTAATGGCATTGCAAAGAATTTTGGTAATAGGATTGCAAAGTAGTTGAAGGAGTTAACTATGGATGAATGTATGAGTGTATGAAGCAAGCTTGGGAAGAATAACAAAAGTTATTGGCGATGTTGCTCAGAACTTTAAGAGGGAGAGGATGCGAGGTCCTACATTTGAGGAACTTTCGGCACCTCCACAACAAAATCATTTTGATGTTTATTGACTAGCATGGACAAACTCAACAAGAGGCTTACTAGCTAGACAAGTTAGTTTGGGCATCCTTGCATGATGACAATGCACATTATAGACTTATTGGGTGCCCTTGCATGAAAGTGGGTTGCACCAAAAACATTGGACAAGCTTCAATTGGTTGTGACAATATATTATAAGGTTGGATGAGCATGCCTTGCGTAGTCTTGTGTAATGGTAAGGCATGCCCAAGTGTCAGATAGGTTTGCAAAGAAATTTGGCTAAGTATGATAACAAGATAAAAGTTCTCACTTGAGGTTTCTTATAGAGGCCCACAATGAGTTGGATAGTGGACTTTCCTTGGTTTATAGGTGCACATGTAGTAATTCCTTGACTTGGGTTGTAACACCGTAATCCACGAGCATATGTATCTAAAGAGTTCGGCGTGCATCAATGGATGGATACTTGGCATGACTTGCAACACAATGAATGACAAGAAGTGCATTGGATGTCATTCAAGCAAGACAATTGATCGATGGATGCATGAGAAAATTCAAACACCTTAGGTGCACAAGCAAGACTTGCAGATCCAAAGGGCTCAATGACATGGTGGACAAAGGGGTCGATTACACATTCAATCCACTGTGGATGTGGAGTGCATTGCAGGTCACCTTAGAAGGTGGAAATTGCAAGGAAACATCTACTATATAAAGAGGACACCTACATTGTGTAAACACACATTGAAAAAAGTCACTCATAGAAGGGTGGACAAGAAGCTTTACAATTGAGTTAATTCTGGGGTTGGCACCATGGAGTACTTGGATACTAGTGGAGTGAACTAGGGAAGAGTAGCAACCTACATGAAGAAAGCCTATAGATGCTTCAGAAGTTAGATTGTGCAAGTTTGTTTAGTAGTAGACAATAGGAATTATTTTGGGGGCACAGTTGGATGTGTGTCTATTGTGACTGTTGTTATATTGAACTTAGTTGTAGATCTAGCCAACTATAACATAAGGCGTAGTTATGGGTATACTTTAAGTGAAGAGGCATAGTCTAGTTGTAGTAGGTGCATGCTAGTCAATCCCCTACGACCGAGGCAATGCAATGTCGCATGACCTCAAGTGTTGAAACAAAGTTGTGAAACCACAAGTCTGCAAAGAAAAATTTAAGCGAGTCAATTGATTTGTGATAGAAGTTTTTTGACCTCCCAATAATCCATGAAAGAAAAAACTTAAGACATATCCTACATGGCAAATTGGTCTAACAATGATGATGATGAGGAGGAGGAGGAGGAGGAGGAGGAGGAGGTTATTAATGTCCATTCAAACCAATTTTGGTCTATCAGACCTTACGAAAGTAAGGAGTTACCCAATTTTCTTTAGAATTTTATTTTCTATGATCAAATAGCTTTAAGAGAAGCCTTTATAAATCACCATAGTTTTGTTGAGTTAGAAGGTTAGAAAGGTGAGTATTGTAAAAAAATATTTTGAAATTGCAATTTAATGTGAGTGTACTTAGGACATTCTAAAAGAAATCGTTCTTCATCTTCAACCCTCTTAGTGTCACATAGATGACAAATTCTTTTCATCCATGAAGTTTTAGGGAATTTCCAATACCCAACATATACTTTTGATTTTATAGATTGGGATTGATAAACTATTATTGATATTTTGCAAAGTGACATCTTCCTTGATACTCCAATGATATAGTGAGGTATTGGCATCTTTATACTCCAATGATATAGCAAAAACTTGGCATCTTTATTCGAACCCTACTTCAGGTACATAAAATGTATTGTATTTAATAATAATAAAAAAAAGATCATTACAAGGCCAAACACCAAATTAGTATATAACAATCCCTTATTTGAAAGATCCTAAAAAAAAATAATAATTATACATCTTTTTTATAATAATAAAATAATAAATAATTTGTATTTATAATCCATTCTCAAATCAATCATTATGGCACGAACCATTTTCTTCATCTATCACTTTATAGCAAAGAACCGTTCTACTTATTTCAATTATGGTAAAATAAAAAGGACAGAATTATGGTAGACTTATCTATCTATATCGAGAAGTCTACTTTCCTCGCAAAAATATTCTACTTTCTTAGATAAATCTTTTCTTATATGTAAAAAATGTTTCATATACTTCTTTTCCAAATGGTTAAAATATTTTGATTTTGATTTTTTTTTTTTTTATTTGATTTATTTAAAGTTAATGTTTTGATTTCCATTTATTCAAAATTAATGTTTTGATTTTGATTTATTTAAAGTTATGTATATATGTATTATATAAATTATGTTTATGTTAAAGTTGATTTTAAATTTATGTAATAATTTATTAGTTTTATTATAATTTTGGTTAAAATTTCAAATTGAGTTAATGGATAAATGAAAGACAGGTCA
This sequence comes from Picea engelmannii, assembly GCA_009831015.1. NCBI lineage: Eukaryota > Viridiplantae > Streptophyta > Pinopsida > Pinales > Pinaceae > Picea > Picea engelmannii. The sequence goes on from ML777885.1 coordinate 253,446, forward strand.
CCATTTCTTCAATACTTGATTATGAAATATATTTCATTTTTCTTCACATCATAAATGATCCGTTAATTAATATTATAGATATGACAATTATTTTATTTAAATTGTAAAACATTCTCAACATAATGAATAAATAATCCATATAAAAAATTATTAAATTAACATAGATTCATGTTAACTATAGATTTATCATATGTGGAGATCGATCAAATCCCTCAAAGTATAAGCTTTTTTTAAAGTTTTTTCAATCTACACTAAGTTTTCACCTTAAGGGACTTGATCTCACTCTAGAGATTCAAAGTTATGAATTTATGTTGGTTATATATATATATATATATATATATATATATATATATATATATATATATATATATATATATATATATATATANTTTTTTATATATATATATATATATATATATATATATATATATATATATATATATATATATATATATATATATATATAAGTGAACATTAAAATATGTATTTTGTTAGTAATATTTTTTGAATGTTACATATCAACTTCATGTAGAGCATGAAAAGAATTACACATCTCCCCCATATTAACCTATAAAAAATGTTTTTCTAGGCAATGAACAAAAGTATTGTTTTTTTAAAATGTTTGTTAATTATATATCACCATTGTAAATGAAGTTGTAACCACTTGTAAATTAATAACAACTTTATTGTTCACTTGCTTTCCCAATATGAAATCATTTTGGATTAAGAGCCCTTTAAAAATGGAATCATATCCCAATAAGAGCCCTCTAAAAATAAAATCATTTACCATAATTATTTTTTATGCAAATGAAAGTTAAAATAAAAAATTATCTATCAAATTTGAAATGAAAATTATTTTAGATTTTTTCAATTAAATGGAAAGGAAAATTTTCACAATATGTTCTATTAGTGAGTGTTTTTATGAATTTGTTTTTCATTTAATAATCATGAATTTTATACATCTTTTTAGTATACCATAATACTTAAAAGAAGGAATGTTAGCATTTTTTCCATGTGCCATGACAGTCCAAAAAATGAATTGCTAAATTTATATTGTTTTTCTTATAACCTACAACTAAGATGCCTACTATTATATAAATACCAAGAGAAGTTGGTGTTTGTTTAAAGTGGAAATATTGAATATTGAATATGCATAAAAAGAAAAAAGAAAAAATACTTCAATTTTTTTTTCCAAAATTATCTATTTTTAATTATATATATATTAAAATTCAGCATTTACTTTTTCAAGAAAATATCACTAAAGATTTATTTTTTCTAGTTTTTTTCATAACTTTTAATATTATTTGATGTCGTTTAAAAGGGTCCCAATCCATAATTTGACACCTACCATTGTAGTTTAGAAAAAAATGTAACGCAGGGTAGTTGAAAAAATTACTCAATGAAGTTGATCTCTAAAATGTTTCTTAAAATAGTACAAAATGGATTGAAAATCAAACTAGGATTGTTTTGATAAACTCTTCCTACACAATGGGTTTGAAAACCAAACTAGGATTGTGTGGTAAATTCTCTCACCAATTTACTGCTAAACTAAAGCCCAATGGATGACCATGTATCTCTTATTGACATCTAGCAATGCCCTATTTGTACCCTCTATGTCTCAATAATGATGGTCCCATATCAACCTAAATCGCCATGAAATATAAATTTCATTTAACATATTCTAATTGTACTCCTTTGTCTACTACCATCCAAAGGCATTGGTACTCACAATCACGTATTAAGGGCCAAACCTAGCACCGAATAAATTGGTGTAGAAAAACCATAGAGTTTGAGAGATTCAACATCACTTTTCACATATAAATCTCCGAGTTTAACGAAGGTCATCCACATTCTTAATTTTATGTTGTAGTTTGGCTTGAATCTCAAGGTCCTTATGTGTTTGAAGCTCGTCAACTCAAAATAACTTTGATATTGCCTACCTTGGTTGTGGATTATAATCGAATAGTTCAAAGACTTAATCGAATTATTTTTTTAAGATAGTTTCATAATCTTGTATATATTCTTGAAAATGAATTATTTATAATGTAATTTTCCTTCAATAGTTCAAGGATGTGTAATTTTCCTTAATAGTTCAATGACGTATAGTTAAATATTTTTTTCAATATTGAAATTTTTACTTAACTTTTTAAATAATAAAATTAAACTTGACAAAAGAAACCCTAGAAAAAATAAAATTTAAAACATGTACATCACCAAGGCTAGTCATAAATGGTAAACCCAAAAAATATGAAAACCTCCTTATCAACAAACTAATATACGATATTATAAATGGAGTTATGGCTGACGACCGTAAATTGTAATTAAATTTTGTCATACTTCAACTTTTTCTTTTTTGGGTGTTTGGAAATACAAGGAATTTTTTCATATATCAACTTTTTGTTTTTTGGTTACTCGAAATACAATTTTGAGTAAGCTTCGACATATTACTGAGGCTTAGAGTAGCAAGCCGGAGGCTATTTCTTTTCACACTAAGCGGGTTGTAACATCCTTGGTCACTCGCTGGTTGAGTGTCGGTCACACCCTTCTCTCGCAGAAGCTACGGTCGAGACAAACCCTGTACTAAATGATATGTTGTTGTCGGAAGACTCACCCATTCTTTCGGGTTATGGTGAACTTGAAGCTAGTGATCACTCTTTGGATATACTGCTTAAAGACTTAGTTCCTTTCTTTAAGGAGGTTACTAGTCCTATTCTTATCTCGACTTTTTAAAGGAAAGTAGAGGTGTTACCGGGGGACTCCAGTTCTATGTGTCTAGACCCTATAGTAACAAAGGTTTCAGATGGAAGGAATCTTGCTTGGTCTTGGGTTTTGGGACTTGAGCTTTCACCCTTAAAGACTAGAAGTGCCCGTAAAAAATTGGGGACAAATCTTACCCTTTCTACAAATACTTATGTTTCTTCTACTGACGAAGGGGCGCTTAGAGGCATTAAATCCCTCGCAAGGTCAAAGTCATGGTTATTCTCTCCTTAAACATTAGAGGGGTAGGAGGACCCCTTAAATTGGCCTCTATGCGAAGACTCCTGTAAAGGACCACACGACATGTTATTTTTCTTCAAGAGACTTTGACATATGATGTTAAGGCAAGGGATTTCATGTTTTCCCTCAAGCCAGATTGGATGTCGTGTGCCGTAAGTTTAGTGAGTAGTTCGGGGGGAATGTTGGTTGCATGGGATCCACGATATTTTATTTTCTCTCATGTTCTCAATTGTGGTGGCATTTTATTGACAAGTTCCAATCTTGTAGATAAGAGAAGACTCACTCTTTTGAATGTATATGGTCCTTGAAAGGATCGAAAGACATTCTCGAAAAAACTCAAACTTAGGGGTCTGTTAGTTCACTGATATTTAATATTGGCTGGGGAATTAAATTTTACATTAAACTCTGATGAGATTTGGGGAACAACAACGTTGATTGATCCTTTGGATATTTTTTTTAAAGATCTATTTCATAACTCTCCTTTGGTGGGCGTGCCTCCGAATGAGTTGGTTTCGACATGGCACAATGACAGATTGAGAGATTCAAGCATTACAAAGAGACTCGACAGATTTTATGTGGCAGAGGATTTGATTGGCCCAACAATGATGTATAGGCCGTGGGTTTATTCCACCTTCATTTTTTACCATGCTCCAATTATTCTATAGCTGGATATCGGCATACAAAAGACAAAGTATCCCTATAAATTCAACCCAGGTTGGTTAAGGGAAGATACCTTTGCTCAATTAACAAGAGAAGTCTAGTTGGACAAACGTTTTAAGTTAATTGAAGAGGCTCAAAGAAGACTCATAGAAAAGCTTTCACTACTAAAATGTCGGGTTAAATCTTGGTCAAAGGAAAAACAAATTAAGGATAAGGAATTATTGACAAGATTGGAAGCAGACTTGGAATTCTTATATATACAGAAAAACGCCTGGTTTTTTTAATAATGACCTTGAACAACATTGCAAGAAGATGGAGGCGGATCGTAACAAAATTCTATTGGATGAAGAATAAAGTTGGAGACAAAAATGTAGGGATACCTCGATAAAGAGTGGCGATAAAAACACAAAGTTTTTTCATAGATTCACGAGCTCTAGGAGAAAAAAAAAATCTTTGGGATATAACGGATGGTTTAGGTAGAGTTCACTCAGGACAGGAAGCTATAAAAGATGAAGCTTCTTCATACTTCAAAACCTTCTTTAAAGAACTAGGGCAGACTACTATATAGGCACAACTGGATACTATACGTATTTATCCCAAGTTGGTATTGGAGGAGAAACTCCCATCATTAGAGTAGGTTTTATCTATGGAGGAATTATCAGTCATCCTTAAAGGTTTCACAAAAGACAAGAGTCCCAGTCCAGATGGGTGGACAGTCAAATTCTTCCTTTTCTTATTTGATTTGGTTGGTCCTAACCTTCTGGCTATGGTGGAGGATTCTAGAACTCGAGGTGAAATTATTCGTCCAATTAACTCTACCTTTTTTGCTCTTATTCTGAAATCCAACTTCCCTTCATCATTTTTTCATTATCGCCCTATTGCCTTATGAAATCTTGTTTACAATTTTATTACAGAAATCATAGCGAGGAGAATTAAACCTATTCTCTCACATACATTGTCAGAGGAACAATTGGGTTTCCTTAAGGGCCGTCAGATACTTGATGCCATTGGAACTACGTAGGAGTGTCTGCATAGTATAAAATAAAAGAAACTACAGGCGGTTATTTTGAGGTTGGATTTGAAAAAGGCATATCACTGCACAAATTGGGATTATTTAAGATTGATGCTTCTACATTGTGGTTTTGGTCATCATATGACTAAAAGGATTATGGGTTGTGTGACCTTAGCTACATTTTCCATTCTAATTAATGGGGAGGTTACAAATTTCATCAATAGTGGGAGAGGTTTGCGTCAGGGATGTTCTTTGTCTCCTCTTTTGTTTATCATGGTTATGGAGGGGTTGAGTATTTCCTTGAATTTTTTTTTTTCGGAAGGCCATCTAACGGGTATTAAATTCTCTCGGTTGGTAAGAATTCTACACCTCCTATTTGTGGACGATGTTTTAATAATGTCCAATGCATACCTCACTGAATGGTAGGAAATTCATACTCTTTTATATACTTTTGGTGGTTCTTTTGGATTGCAGATTAACGTAAACAAGTCAATGTTCCATCATTTTGGTGCTCAACAAGTTTTTCTTAATAATTTGACTGCTCTGTTTCATTTTGGTATTATGAGTCTTATAGCGGGGTTTAAATATTTAGGCTATTTTTTTAATATGGATAGCTATAAGGCGATAGAATGGAAGTGGCTTATACAAGAATATGAGAATATAATCTTTCATTGGTGCAATCGCTTCTTATCAATGGGGGATAAATATCTTTTGATAAAGGTAGTGTTGGAAAGCCGGACGGTTTATTGGTTGACAATGACACACATTCCAAATTCAATTATGAATCAGATCCGTAATTTGGTGTTCTCTTATATGTGGTCTAGTGCGAAATATCCTTCGTCCTATCACAAATGAAAGTGGGAGACATTAACTAGATCGAAAATGTTTTGTGGATGGGGGATCAGAAAAAAAATAGGTTTCTCGAGAGCATTAGCTGCTAAATCCATATGGTGCAGGTTGATGCATCTAGGTATATGGAAACGGGTTCTAAAAGATAAATATTTCCCTCACTTATCAGTGATAACATGGCTGCACACTATCGATCCAATGACTCTCACTGGCCCACAAACTTTGAGCAATTTGGTGAATTCATTACCATTAATGTTGCATTGGCTGGCTTGGAAACCGGGGGTGGGGTTTTCCATCATTACAGGCAAGGATGAAATCCTGGGGTTGGGTAAGAGTTCCTTTCTATCTGCGGAGTTGATAAATATGTTAAATAATAACCAAGTATATTTTATTTATCAAGCAAGAAAGGCTTTGGTTCAACAGACGATTTGCACTAATTGGCTAGACAATAGAGATTTGGGATGGGTGGGCGATCTTTCTATGGAATGGGAGCATTACAGACTATGCTTGATTGAAGCAGGAATAACACTTTCAAATAGTTAGAATGATTTAAGATGGATGGGGGACGATTGTATAGGCATGTTAACTGCTAAGAATGTTTATAATGCATTGTCTACCGATTTATAGAAGAACATTATTGGAGGTGTGAGGAGAAAGCTATGGACCTGGGATTGTCCCCTAAATACCAAACTGTTTATGTAGCTTCTCATTCAGGACAAACTGCTTGCCTGGAACAATTTGCGCAAGTGAGGATGGCAAGGGCCTGGTCTATGTCTTCTCTGTAGAGGTAATGAGGAATCAAATTTTCACCTCTTTGTTGAATATCCTTTCACTAGCTATGTTTGGAAAAATATTTTAGCTCATTACAAGCTGGCTATAGGGTGGTGTGGTACCACAGTTCGGGATTGTTTTGAATTATTGGCTAGAAAGAATTATAGTCACCGAACTCTGCCAATTTACATTTATTGGCTCATTTGGAAAGAAAGAAATTTGGCTATTTTTGAATCAAGGTCTCCATCGATGGAAAAGGTTTTTTTGTTATGTATTGTTGATATGGCTTATCATAGCCCCCAGATAACTCAGAAAACCATCTGGTGATCTATCCATATCGTGCCTCATCACATAATCATTGGATGGTTTGATGGGGCAATGCAAAGGAATGGGGAACAAAGTGGAGCGGGGGGTGTTATAAAGCTTAATGATCATATATTTTACAAGTGGACTCTTAATTGTGGTGGAGGCACAAATAAAACAACAGAACTCATGGGCGCTTGGGTTGTGCTTACATTGTCACAAAGACTATCTATCTCAGCTATCGATGTCATTGGGGATTCAAAATTTATTATTGGTTGGCTCAATAATATTGGTTCTTTGCAGGTCATTACCATAGACTATTGGAAAGACCGGGTAAGGGATCTCATCAAGCACTTTTTTGTCATCACTTTCGCCCATGTTTAAAGAGAAGAAAATTAGGAGGCGGATATTTTATAAAAAAAATCTCTTTCCGAGTGCCCTGGAGCTATTGCATACAATCAATGGAATGATGGTCATGAGGGACCAAGAATTCTTATTAAGATGTACTAGCATTCCTATTTGTCTTAAGCACGTGTGAGACTTTTTCTATGTTTTTGGGTATGTATGTAATGTCGAAAACTTATTTTCAAAAAGTTCTTGACTTCATGGTTTTGTTGGACAATTAGCTAGTAGTTTTTCCGGTCAATGACCTTGGTGGCTCAGTGGTATCTAAAGTCTTTTGTATACGAGTTTGTTATGTAGAAATGGTAGTGGTGATGGCTCAAATCATGGCCTTCGTTTGTAATGTGAACATGTTTATGTGTATTGATTATATATCTCAATATAATGTGCAATTTTCTTGTGGAAAAAAAATGTAATTTTTTTTTTTATTGTTTTTGAGTTTTGGAAGCATGATTTTCAGAAAATGTTTATTTTAAGTGTGTTTCATAAAGCCCTAAAAATTGATTAAGTTGAATTATATTATAAAAACTATTTATCTGATTAATTTAAAGTTGATTAAGTTAAATTGTATTATAAAAACTATTTATTTGTTATATAAAATATTATATTAAATTTAAAGTAGTTGAAGTATTAATTACAAAGAAACTTCTGTATATTGAAAAAATATGTTATAATAAGACATTTGTTGTAGTTATTGTTTGGATATGTGATTGATGAAAGACTTTAAACCCATAGCGTATCTAACCAATCATTCATGTAAATCTATTACAAGCAAAGTGAGACAGTGCTTAAATATAGTTTCATGCATAAAGAGGAAATCTTTATAATACAAGATTAAATCATATTTTGATTACAACATATTTTTGTTGGAGTACAATTCCTTTTATCCGGAAACAAGCTCATTAGTAAATATAGTTTCATGTAGGAAATCTTTATAATACAAGATTAAATAATATTTTGATTACACCATATTTTTGTTGGAGTACAATTCCTTTTATCCGGAAACAAGCTCATTAGTACGATAACGTGTATACTTTTCTAAGGTGTTATCATATAGCAAAGTAAAATAAAAAGTTTTCTCAAGATTTAGGTTATTATATGGGTTTACTATTAAATAGAATTTTTTCAAATCTTTCTTATTAGTGGACTAAATAGATTCAGATGTTAATCTTTTTGTTTATATAATTGATAAATATCAATTATAATATTCAATAGTATACAATGAATCAACCACAATTATTTATCAATTTCAATTAGTATATAATGATTCAACCAAAAAAAATAACATATTTTTCATTATCACTCCAATAAATTTGGAAAATAAATTTTGTTTTTATTTATTAAAATAATTCTTATCAATATTGTTTATTAGTAGAATAAACAATTGTTATATAATCACAATATGGTTTAATATTTTATTTGTATTATTGATAAATATTAATAAAAATGTGTGTTAATGCAAGTCTTATATAATGAACCGAGTTCGGTATAAATTATGTTAGTGTTAACTGATGCATAGATCTATCATCATTTTTGAGAGGGATCAAATTTCTCGAGGTGTAAATCTTTCCTTAAATTTATTTTCAATTTAGAAAAAAATTTCATCTCACGGGATTTACCTCTCTCATCACATGATAGATCAAAAGATAAGATGGATTTATGTTGGTTCTTAATAAACACACATGCCATGAGTAAAATCCATGTTGAACATAGAAGGATTTACAGATCTCCTTAATAGTGATTTACAATTACTTTATGAATATGTGTATCAATTTGATATTGAAATATTTTGTTTAAAATAAACATTAAATCATTTTATTTACAATAGACATTAAAATATTTTTTTTAATATAAAGTTCCAACTTCATGTTAACCATAGAGAGAATTAAACATCTTGAAGTCATTATCCAACTATAATTCTTTATGAGTAGTTTTTTTCCCATCGTCATTCCAATAAATTTGGAATCAAATTAGATTATGCTATAATGTTTTTTTTTAATCGATAAGTGCAAATTGTAATAAAGATCAAACACAATTATAATATGTTTCTTTAATTTTAATTCATGAATAATTTAAACAATTTTTTTTTCGTTCTTCATACAATTTTGAGTTTTTAAATATTGTATAAATAAAAACTTGAGTAGATTAAAAGATGCGCAACAGAAAATTTAATGGTTTAATATTGTCTTGATTTGGTTATAAAAATAATACTTTGAATATCAATTTATATTATAAGATTAAGTTTATTTATTTATTTTCATTCTTAAATATATAAAATATAAAAAATATTTAAATAATTATCTTAAAAATTGGTAACTAAGATGCTGAGAATGCTCAATCTTGTGGAGCACTTTGAGGAAAAAACCCTAACATGTAGTTGTCTAGTTTGTCCTACATTTTATTATGGATTCAAATTCTTGAGGTGGATATCAACCCCCTCTATATTCAAAGGTGGTAGCCTTTCGAACCATAGTATCTTTTTATAAAAATCTCTCAAAAGTTCTTCCACCAAGATTTTTCAGGGGCACTAAGAAATTTTTTGAGATAAGCTTCCTCTTATTGCATCAAGGCACAATACTATAGCCCTTATTGAAAGGGGTTTCATTGGCCAATTTATTGGAATCTAGCCCTCTCCTAAAGACATGGCGATCCAGTTGGAAAACAAGTAGAAGGTTCTAATCGGAGGGAAGCTAAATAATTTTTTAGGTGGAAAAGGCATTTATGCCTTCTTGTTTGAGACAAAGGAGGATAGATATTTTGTTTTCCAAATGACCCTTACTTCTTTGGCTATCAAGGTATGTACTAGAATTCCTAGACCTCAAACTTTAGTTTATAGCATGGTGTTCCTTTAACAACTCTAGTATGGGTGTTCCTTCCTAAGCTTCCCCTTTACTAGTGGAGAGATGAAACCTTTCAAAGGATTGGGAACTCCCTAGGTGATATATAGATAGGGCCAAGCCAAAGGATAATATGTATGTTTGTGCTCAAATCTATCTGGAATTGAACATGGAAAAGGGCCTCTCAAAGGCCATTCTCATGTCCGTGAACAATTGGAAACATGAAAAACCTTATATTATGAGAAAATCCCCTTCAAGTGAAATGTTTTTCATAAATATAGGGATTTTTCTAAATACTACAAGAAGGAAACTCAGAAAGCTCAACCAACTCCAGAAATAGAACTTAGAAGATCAACGAAAGACATTAAAAGGGAAGATTTGCTTGAATATAAATATTTAGGAAACACATCAATCCTTGGAATTAGAGATATATGATCCATCTGGAGTAAAGAATCCCTAGGACAAGACTCCCATTAAAGGAAACCCCTCAATATCTTGTATGGAGAATCTGAAGAAGAAAAGTCATAAGACAAATGGTAGTCAACTAACCCTATCGAAGATATATGAAATTTTATCCAAAGAAGAGAACATATCTATAGATGAAATATTATCAAATCCTCATTTGATCTGAATGGAAACATCAACACCAATAATGGAGTCACCTTTAGTCCAAACAATAGAGTTTCAACCTTTAAAAGAAGAGGAACATATCTTAGAAATATTTGTAGATGTTGAAAATACCATAGATATAGAGATAGCCTCTACATACATCAAATGAAAGGGAAATGACCAAATGGAGGCATATAAGGAGAAAAAGAGGAAGGGGAGTCTAAATAAAAATGTACAAAAATATCAAGAAGGAAAATAAACAAATTCAAAAGGGAAGAAGTTGTTAATAGAGACAAAATGATGGGAACTCAAACAACAATTGATAAAACCCTTGGAGTTGGAACCAAAACATATAGAATTATAGGAAACAATGTGCCTCGAAGAGGAAATGAACCAAAACCCTCATCAAAAGAGTGATATTTGTCTCCTAGAACTATAGGGGACTAGGAAATAGAAACAAAGAAGTAGCACTAAGGGATTAGATAATAATAGAAAATCCTATCATCTGTATTCTCTAGGAGACAAAAATGGAGGATTTGGAAGTAATCATGATAGAAAAATAGAAATGACATTTAAGCTATGGATTAGTAGCAATTTCAAAGGAAGGATCAAGAGGATTTGTACATTATGGAATAGGAAATATTGGTAGATAAAACTCTTTCTCCAATCCAAAAACTATATATTAGTAAGTCATATCCATCGTCATTTTGGTAAGAAAATTAATGTCTTCAATTTATATATGCATGTAGATTATATGGAAAAATAAATCTATTGTAGGTCACTTATAAATCTAAAATATTTGAAACATGTTAGAAATAGGATATTAGCACGGGACTCCAATATTGTTTTACATAATAAGGAGAAAAGAGGGGGTAACATTGTTAGGTATCCATTCAAAGAAAATAAGGAAGAAATAATAAATGAATGAGACATGGTAGATATCAAGTCATTAAAAGAGAAATACACTTGGAAAAATCAAAGGATAGGGCTTCGTCACATAGTTATTAGACTAGATAGATTTTTAGTGAAAATTGACTTCCTTCTTCATGATTACATAATTAAATCTATCATTGTAGCATCATAAATTTATAACCATAAACCTATTGTTATCTAGTCCCATGGTACTCTATATTATGAGGATTTTCCATTTAGATACAATTTTATCTTTGACAATGCAAGGAAGTCCCATAGATTATTAGTGCAACCTTAAAAATTTGGATTACATATACACTAATTTATATATGGGAACAAAAATTTAAATATGTCAAAGATGCTTTGAAAGACTAGGTTCAGTCCTCATATTATTCCCTTTTCTAAGATATATATGTTAAGATCCTAGCTTGATGAAACTAATGCTAAAATAGAAAATGAAGTGTTTGCTACCAAAACTTAGGAAACATAAACATACATCCAACAAAAAATTCAAAAAATTATCGAAAATGAAGAAGAGACTTCGAGACTAAAGTCACAAACTCTTTGGATTAACATAGGATATTGGAATACAAACTTATTCCATAGTCAAGCTAAAGCTCGATTCACTTGGAATAATTTCAAAGAAATTGATCAAGAAGATGGCACTAAAATTTTAGAACTTCAAGGGTTAAAATAAGCAACATGGTCTCACTTTCAAAATCTCCTTATAGAGAAAGGTGAAGAAGATATTGATGAGGTAACAACCATGCTGGGAAATATTCCATTTATTATCACAGAGGAGGACAAATTTGATCTAATGAAACCCATAAATGAGGAGGATATATTGAAATCCATTTGGGAATTAGAACCTCACAATGCTGCAAGGCCTGGAAATTTCTCAATTTCCTTTTACAAATCCTATTGGAGTTTGATTAATATAGACATAAAATTAATTTTCTAATATGTGAAAAAGGCCGATAAGGTTGGAAATAATAAAGACTTCTAGTTTCTCACCCTAATTTCAAAAGAGGTTAATCCATCTTCCTTTTCCAGGTTCTGATCCATTTCTTTTCGCAATCCATCATATAGAATAATGAAACAAATCGTACCTATATGAATGGAAAATATGTTTCCCAAGACAATATTTGAAAATCAAGGAGGGTTCATGCATAATAGGTAAACAATGGATAACATAGTGTTGGTCCAAGAAGCCATTCTTTCAAGTAAAGTGAATAAAGAAAAGTGTATTATAATCAATTTAGGCATGGATAATGATTTCAAATGACTTCAATACTCTTATTTATTTGAGGTCATGAATAAATTTGGGTGCATACCTTATTTCATCAGATGTACATCCTCTTATATCAATGTCACCTGGATTGTATCTCTAGTCAATGGTTGACCTACTACCTTCTTCCAAGGAATTTGTCTCTTGAGACATGTCTTCAATTTATACATCATCACAGTTGAATCCTTAAGTCATAAATTAGAGGCAAAAATAATTGTTGGGAACCTCCTTGGAATAAAAATTGTACAGGGAACTAAGATTTTGAGTCACTCCTAATTTTTAAATGACACCCTTTTCTTGAGAGGATGTTCAACCATAATAGCAACCAGATTCATAAATGAGATTGAAATTTTCAGTGATGTGTCAATAGGGATGATTGATCATAAAAGTCAATTTTAGGATGGAATGTTAAACCTCAAGAGATCCAAGCCATCTCCATAATTTTGCAATTCCCTTTCTTGGACAACTAGACCTCCTTCAAATACTTGGGTATTCCCATAATTTTGCTACAAAATTCATCATATTAAGATTGGTAGAGTGTCCTTGATAAGATTAATAAATAAAAAATTACAATAGGGATCTCAATGGATAAACCAAAACAAAAAATTGATTTTAATAAAATTGGTTCTCTCACCTTTCCTACTATTTCAATTTTCAATTAAGATGGCTCATGATTAATGAAAAAATAGGAAGGGAGATAAGGATGTTTGATGACAAGGTGGAAAGTCTAAAAAAAAAATCCACTTGATAAATTGAAAGGTTGTTAGAGCCCCATGAAACAAAGGAGGATGATTGGAGATAAAGGATCCAACACTCATGAATATAACAGTAGGATCCAAGATGATATGGAGATTATTAATAGGAAAACATGGTTGGTGGAAGAAAATTATTTGGAAATAATATTTTCAAGGAAGAAGGAAGAAATGTACAAAAATCATGGTGGAAAACCAAAAAGGATCACACATTTGGAGATTAATAAAATTCTTACCTCCTCTAGTCCCATCCAAGCTCACTTAGGTTCCAGGTAATGGAAAGAAAAGTTCTATATGGGAAGATAAAATCATGGTGAAAAAATTCCTTTCCTACATATAAATGTTCCTTTTAAAGCTATGCATGGATAGAGAGAACCCTAAAATTTTGTATGATATCTTAAAGTGGTTGACAAACTCAGATTGTTGACTAGGTTGGAATTTAGGGAACCCTCCTCAACACCTTTTCCATTTGGTTTCAAAGCTCACTAATGTTATAAGTGGATGTGTGTCTTGGGACATTAGATTTATGGATCACATAGGTTGGGGAAATCTAGAATACGATGTTAAATATGGATATGTATCTCATATTTTATCCCTTCTCGTGCCTTAGTAACCCTTGATCTAGAAGTCTATTTGGCACAGTGATGGGCTTCCTAAGATCAATATATCTTGCTAGATCATGGTGTGTGTCAATATCCTTACATCAAATAATCTACAAAAATGAGAAATCTAGGGTCCCCATGGATGTGCATTATGTTAGTTTGTTGAATAAACTATCCAACATTTATTTTTTTATTGTTGTTACACCAAGGAAGTATGGATCTATGTGTATGTTGGAACTAATCATCATGTCAGAATACCTCTCACATGGAAAGAGATGTTCTCCTTATGGTGAAAGGCATATAGGATATCACTTCAAAACAAAATAGGATAACACTCTTACCAAATCTATTTATTGAAATATTTGTCTTGCCACAAAGAATGCAATTTTTTACCAAAAAAAGGATAAACCAACATTGACATCAACCAAGGATAAAGGTCTCTAGGCATATTACATGGCTTGGAGACTCAAGATGGACTAGTGGGATTTGGAGAGGGATGAAGATTCCCAGTTAACGTAATTTTGGATACTTAAAAAACCTCAAACTCTCCCCATATTTAAGACTCTGAGCTAATCACATTATAAAATTTGATTAGATTCTTCAGAATTCATGGAATGGAGAATGGACCAGAAATATTTCATCTTATTTTTTTATGGGGCTTTAAAGAGGAATCAAAGGGTGGAAGGTGTGGGGGATTCTCTATGACCATGGAGGAAATAATGTAGCTACATATGCATGGGACCTAGGTCAAGACACCAAAAATCAAGTGAAGTCTTACACCTTATTATGAGGCATCCACATAGCCATAGAAGAAAAGAACAAAATTTTGAAGTTAATTGGGGACTCTATGGTGGTAATTAAATATATGATAGGTAAAGTAACCTTGATGGATAATAAGATAACAACTACTATGGAAATAACATGAAATATTTTTAGCTAAAATTTTCTTCTTCCATGTTAAAATATGCCTAAATATTGTTGTGGACCAATGGGATAACAAATCCATGGAATTAGACCTAGGTGTGTTTTCAAAAAATGGGGGTATTCACATTGCAAGCCTTTTCAAATTGCATACCAATCATACCAAGCCTTTTCAAATTACAATCAATCATTATATGGATTTTATTTAATGTGCCAATGTTCATGGTAACATTCCTACACACAATGCACACTTGCATCGATTTTTGATTATCACTTTTCATGTTAGGGTTTTTTCCATGGTGTGTTGGGTTTCATCTAACCCCTCACCACATGGATTCTCTATCCACTTTCATTATTACAACATAATTATTCCTTCTGCTTTGAGCTGATCAAAATATTATATCATTACTCATGAAATTAAAAGTTTTACATGAATTCATTTAAGCCTTATTTCTTTACTACTAACTAGGGTTCTACACTCATGACCACCCAATACATTTTTTTACCATTGTTACATTCCAATAAAGCATTGGAAAATCCTTCTTTCATAATGGAAAGTCCATTACTTACCTTCTCATGCATCTCCCAAATGCATCCAATCAACATTTTATTTATGACCACTTTTGTTGCCAATCATTCATGGTTGATCAATGCATTCTCGCCACTTTGGTCATGAATTTTCTTGCAAGGAACTTAATTCATCCTTGGCTACCAGATATTCCTCTCTCTGTCCTTCAAGTTCCTCATCCTAAATTATACTATGCTTGGGTATCAATGGCATACCACAACCACTCAAAATTGTTTTTCATATTACTAAAATAACAATATTTCAGAATGGATTCTTAACCAAGCCCTTCATATTTGGTTACTAGCACCTTTTTTAATATTACCTCATCAATGGTGCTTCATGGGAACTCTCATGGAACCTTTCATAGTTCTCTTTTATCAACATCCCTCTTACATTTAACCTCTACTTGAGGTTATCCACCATTAGTAGTTGTCCTTCTTCAACAACTCCAATAATTTCCTATAAATAATATGCATTATCACATTCAAAACTATCTTATTTTTTGTGTAAACAACAATGTATGTATCATAGTATGGCATTTTTATATATGTCCTAACATATATTTATGCACTTCATCACATTATCCTTAATGTTTTCATCAAAATTTTCATGAGTGAAACACAATCAATTTTCAGTAGTTTCTACAGTCATTCAACTATCAACATTCTCATGCCAAAACATTTACATTCATTAGCACATCAGTTTATCATCCCATAGAAACATAACAAAAAAAGGAAAGTAGTTAATGCACTCTTCCTTTTTTCCAACTCCTTAAAACATCCTAGGACATTTAGTCTAGCTAAATTATTCCAAGGCCTCACTGCCTTTGCATAACATGGCCTTTGAAAAAGGTCATTCTTTCAAACATACTCATTGTTTATTATACTTTCCTTTCACAGTTGTTCAAATTTACAACTTTTTAAAGAAAATTAGAGTTTCAAAATGAGAAAAGTACTCCTCCTTTTCTCCTTATTTTCTTCTGCACTCTATACCTTTTAGGATTTTCCTTCTCTATTCCTTTAGAATTTTCATCCATGTTTCATCTTGAATTTCTCTGGTAAATGAACATGCTACAACAACAAGATTTCGGTTCACATTTTAATCATGAACCATTGCATTCTTCACATTTACTAATCAGATTGGTTAACTTCATTTGCGTGTTCCCTATGTATGCATTATATTTTAGAATGTAATCCAAGATTCTAATATAAACATGCCTTTCAACCCACTGTCCAACTCTCAGCATTCATTAAGGTTATATCTCTATTTCTATGACAAAGATCTTACACAGTTCCTCCACATGGAACTATCTGATCATGCAACTTACTTATTCCATATCCAAACTATTTGAAATGACCTCAATCTTGAGTCATCCTTAGATTCATTATTTCATAGTCCTATCCAATATTCCATAAGAACTATAGGATTTCATTACTATGATTTATTCCAAATACATAATCAAACATGTATCTGTAGGTTATCAACATAATTTCATAATATTCTTTCATATATTTAACCAAATGCATCAATGTTTTGTGTGTCTACCATTGGCACACTTTACATATATCTTTACAAATTATTTTAAATCATGATTATTCACATTCATTCTCATGCAACCATCAAAGTCATAACCCTATTTCCTTTTATCATGACAATAGAGAATCCCTGCTCCTTTACTCTTTCATCAATTTTATACTAGCTTTTTTTAGAATGGAGTCAACCATGAATTCATGGTATTTATTCAATCCTAGCAAGTAAAATTCTTTCTTTATTTCCCTCTTACTCAGACAGTCATATCATGTCTTCAAGAATATATATATATATATATTATTCATGTTCCTTGCTTGCACATTTCACATTATTCCTTCATATTTATTTGGTCTTAACATCAGTCTTCATATGGAGAAACCTTATAACACATTCAATCCATGCGCTCAAGAATATATAAACATAGATAAATATTCAACATGAAAATTTAGTACTTTCACCTTTTCCATGTCATTCACACTCATGGACTTTTGAAACCTCCAAATCCTTCTCCAAGAGATCTTACAACCATTATTATGAAAAGTCTCATAGGAGTACTCAACACTATGCTTCCCTCTCTGTTGAGAACTTATAGTCATTCACATGGAAATAACCAACAAGAATTCACTATTTCCCTTCTTCTACAAAAGCTATCCAATTCAAAAATACAAACTAGGCAATCTACATATTACCCAAGGAAACGACTTAGCAATTCCAACTTTTCTTATGCATCGATCCATCTTTGGTCAAGAGACCGTTATCAAGAAAATATGTTCTTAATATTCCCTCCAGCTGCTACTTGAGAATACGAAACCATACACTCATATATATCATCCAGATCGGGATGTTAATATGACCCATTGGTCTTCTAAAAATTCCCAAGCATTTTTTCTACCATAAATTGGATCAGCTCGTTCATTGATCTATTACAACTTTAACATCATATGGTTATTGTAACATCCATCTCTTGCATGCACTGAGTGGACTTATTCTTTGAGGACACTTGCATTCAAGTGATCCGGGTCATTATACTATTGGTTGTTTTGATTATGATTATGAAATATTGTGGATTTGATGATATGTTATTTTGTTGTATTTACATCAACAAGTGTTATTGAATGGGTTCTCCTGAGTGTGCAAGACTCTAGACATTAAAGGATGTCAAGGCATCGATGAAACTCCTTGGATTATGGATCAAGTCAAGGAGTGGACTGTTAGGGTTTGAATGTTGTTGATGTGACATATGTACATATGATTAGATATTTGATGTTGATTGTTATCGCTGACATGTTTCATTGATGGATGTAGGCTGACGATAGCTTGTCAACCAGACTCACATTTGGAGTAAAGGGGTCATGCACGACAACCATAGACATTGAGGGAGAGGTGTGGTGACATCCCTACCGTAGCCTATTAACACTCTCGCCGTAGCTCAAATTGTAGGTTAATGAATACCTAGTTCGACAAGACCCACGATGTCATGAGTTAGGACTATGACAGTCACTCACAATGATTATAAGGGGTGAATAATAAGGAAGGGTCCTTATTCCTTAGAGGCCCTTATTCTCCCACAAGATCACCTGACAGAGTATTGACTCCAGGGGTTTGGTTTCTACCAAATTCATTCAAGAGGCGAGTGGCACCCTTCGAGAACATAGTGTGTCTTGAAGGGCATGTCACAAAAATACAATGGAAGGAGGCAAGTGGAACCCTTAGAGAACGTAGTGCGTCCTGAATGGCACGTCATGATTTTAACTGTGGTAAGATTAATAAACCTAGTGCCTAGAAAACTATGCCTCCTTAGAACCTGGTCGGCCTTAAAATGAATGATGTGATAAGTAAAGTTTAATAATAAATTTTTTTCCTTAAGAACTATCGCCAAGCCTAGTGAATTGAAAACCTAGGTCTGAGTAGAACCTTTGAACAAAAAAAAACTAATTATACATGTAACAAGAAGGGGTAAAGAAAATTCAAGCTTTATTAATTAAAGTAATTTTTTTTTAATGAAGGTTTAATTATTAAAAAGGGGTAAATGATTGTTTGTCTAAACTTGCTAATTCTGAAGTTAGTTAAAAAGGGTGAAACTTAAATAAAAAGGGAAAATTAAAGAAAAGGGGTAAACTTAAAGAAAAAGGGAAACTTAAAGAAAAGGGGAAACTTAAAGAAAAGGAAATGTCTAACTTAGTAAGGAATCTAGCCTTTGGAACTTTCTATTTACGAACTCAACTAGGAATTAAGTAAGGCGTAAGTCATTTAAGAATTTTAAGGGAATAATGTGACATTGAGGAGTGTTTTTAGGAATGCTTTTAGGTGGGTGAGGAAAATAGAAAAATTTAATTAATTAATAAATTGATTTTCTAGTGCAACTAGGGGATCGGGCGACATGTGTATGGGGAAGGTTTTTCCTAACTAAATAAATGAAAAAGTAATCTAATCAGGGTTTGGGAAACTAATCACTTGAAGACTCTATAAAAAGGATGTTAGAGGAGGAGTATAGGGAACATCTATCTTGTGTAACATTACACTCTCGAAATTTTATCTTGACTGAATTTTCTCTTGTGGGAGTTGGGATACCCAACTCGGGTAACGAGTGGTAGCTCAACCTTTTGAGGCGAGCTAGAAGATAACATTCTTGGATATTGTGTGTGTGGCCCGTTTGTGGTTTGGGGGGCTCAGGGGGAAGAAGAGTACCCATAGCGTTGGCTGGGAGGTACCGGTGAGGTCTCATCGGTTGGCAAGTGGGATCTGGACGGAGTGGACGCGCGGGACAACGTCTACAGGATCATTGCCTTCAGATTCGGTATGTGTATTTAAATTTGGTTATATTTTAGTCAAATTATCCCGTGTATGAGATTATAATGATGATGAAGCATTCCAGTTAATGCTATTTTATCTCTTCATGGTAATTCTTTAAATCTAAGATTTTATTCAGTTTGTAATTCTATTGTTCAGTTAACTATAGTAAAGAAGTGATATTGTTATTCGATTTGTATTTTTGTTAAGTTAAGTATAGTTGAGAATTGATTATATAATTATTTTTGTTATTGATTAGTATCACAATTCTGAGACGCTCTTGATCTTAATATACATTTGATTCTTGCACATATTTGAGGAGTGAATCCATACATTTTAGTAAGTTTGATAATGAATGTTGTATGGGCATTCAGGTATTGAAAACTAATCATCCCTCCCAACAATATTAATCTACATTTTGAATACAAAGAATAATCTCACTATTTTCATAACTCCATCACCAGGTCATTGTGCTACAAGAGAAAACAAAACAAATACTCAACGTCAACCCATACTCTACAACTCCTCTAAGAATAATTTCCTTAACTCTTAATGAAATCCCAAACTATAACTGGATTTACACAAGTTCAAAATCCTTAGTTCAAATTCTTTACACTAACCCATATCCACAATCTTGAAGGTATAATCTTAGTTTAAAACCAAGAACGATGGAAGAAACTTAGACAACTTAGTCCTGGACTTGACTACCAAATTATCCCCCAAATTTTATTCAAGGAGCTTGAATGAATCATGCCCATAGAACTTGCTTGAGTTGACTCCAGAATTAACAAATCTTGGTTAATTTATGTGCTGATCTGATGTCGATTTAGTGGGTTTCCTTGTTTCAGTTGTAGAAAAATTTTTGATTTCCCCCAACCAGCGAGCTTGCAGTCGTGCCTCTAGTAATAGGCATCGTGCACAGTGTTATCGAGCACCCTTCCTAGCTGGTAGTGGAAAGAGCAGTGTTAAAATGAACACTAGAACAATATCCTTAATCTTGACTTCCCAGGAGATCCGTATTTTATCTGCGCAGATGTTACTTATCCTCAAATCCTTCTTTACACTGAGTTTAATTAATCTTGAAGATTTTGTATTTACCCTTAAATACTACATAGTGATTTTTATAAAATGCACACTTAGTTGATACCACTCGAGACTCTAACCACTCACACAAAATTTAAAAATTAATGGTTCAGAGATTTATTACGCTAAGATTGATTTATTTCATGCAGAGTTTTATTTCCCTTTAAAAGAAATACAACACGATTTTCAGTTACGCAGATATTTCTTGAGAAGATAGATAAGGTGGTGTTTTGAAATTCAGAACGTTTTAGGTTATTGCTACGATAGTGAAAATTACTGCCAGCAACTACTATGGAAGAGATGTCAGGTTGGAGATGATTTTTGTGTTTGTAAGAATTTGTGTGTACCTCAAGGGAGGGTGCATGTGACAACTAGCACACACTTCACCCCTTTTCTATACTATTAGAATAGTTTTTATCTTTATGATTTGGGAACTGTGAGACTCAATTACTACTGGAGAGATTCAATGGAATCAGACAATTGTTATTTCTGCATCTCCTTTAATTATGTTCTAGAAGGATACGAGCCAACAAATTAATAACCCTTTTTCATAAGTTTCCTTTCCTTAGGGTGTTTGGCTCCTACATATTTAAAAATTCAATTTATTGTTTAGAACTGATTTGTTGATCCTTAAGGTCTTTATAATCTACATGACGTCCTTGTGTATGAGCCCCTAAGGAAATTTTGAAATCAATTGCATGAGTATTCTTATTGAGGTTCGATAATCTCAATTTAGCTAAGAGTATTATCACTTGTTAAAAGGATTTATTGATTAGAACCCTTCACCTATGCTTTAAGGTTAATGTAATTGATGCACCCAACCCTTGTATCCTTAGTATTTTCGGTAGCAACATTGCGAACATTTCTTTCTTGCAACTATTTCTAGGTTACTATAGCAGCATTTGGAATTTCTTGAGTAGCCTAGTAAACTTTTAATATGAGGAATGTTTTAATTAATTAATATTGGTTGTAATTGTTAACAACATGCTAAGCTAATGATTGTATGGATGGCATAATGGTTATCTTCTTTAATAAGGTTTATTTGTTTATGTTAGAAATCTAATAATGTCTTTGTTTAGGTTAATGATTCAAAAGTATTTAATAGTTTTATGTTAGCAATTAATCTAAGGATTACCATGATGTATGCATGATTAAATGAAGGACCCTGGAAGCTATATCACTTCTCATGCCTCAGTTTGTATTTTAATGATTGATTGATTAAATAGCGCACCTTTAATTTAAATAGAATTGCGCTTCAAGTCTTTATTTCTAGAATGATTGTGTATGTCATCTCCCTTGTGCGCTTGTAAATTAAGGTTAATTGAAGCATTGTATAAATGTTTAGTTTTATCTCGTTCTGCGCAGTGTAGGGCCACTAATGATTGATTAATGTTGAATATTGTGGGCTATGAAAAATGTTGAATCATTGATTGCTAATTCTCACTCACTTTAAAGGTTCATGCTACTTATGTCATTGATGTTGGTTGCGTTGGGTTGGTTTGATGATTGTCCTTAGCATAGTAGGCTTGTCTTGCTTGTTTCGGGAGGGATGTAGACACCTCCTTGTTCCTCAGAACATTCTCTAGCCTTGAGACTTTAAATGGTCAAAATCGTTGGGAACCTGCGCTTGAGTGTTTCTTATGTGTCTTGGAGGTCCTAACCTTGTAGGGTAGGATGGGCAGGTAGTCATTTTTATTTTGGTTTGATTGATTTTCGTATGTTGCATCCAGTTGCATGATGTACTAGTATGCTAGGTTGTTATGTTGTCTAATTCCTGAATTGCGTGTGTTGTGTTCGTTGTTGAGTTGTGTTGATTGACTTTTGTTGTTGTTACCTTCCTGTAAAAAAAAAAAATTCACTTGTTATGCGGTGCACGTTGTCTTAGCGACTGGGGTCGTTACATATGTTATCAGAGCCAAGTTCGACCCATGACTTGGGATCACTATGGATTCCTTGATTAGATATTTGATTATAATGTTGCTAATTCTCACTTGCTTTAAAGGTTCATGCTACTTATGTCATTGATGTTGGTTGTGTTGGGTTGGTCTGATGATTGTCCTTAACATAGTAGGCTTGTCTTGCTTGTTTCAAGAGGGATGTAGACACCTCCTTGTTCCTCAGAACATTCGCTAGCCTTGAGACCTTAAATGGTCAAAATCATTGGGAACCTGGGCTTGAGCGTTTCTTATGTGTCTTGAAGGTCCTAAAATTGTAGGGTAGGATGGGTAGTTAGTCGTTTTTATTTTGGTTTGATTGATTTTCATATGTTGCATCCAGTTGCATGATGTACTAGTATGCTAGGTTGTTATGTTGTCTAATTCCTGAATTGTGTGTGTTGTGTTTGTTGTCGAGTTGCATTGATTGACTGTTGTCGTTGTTACCTTCCTGTAAAAAAATAAATTTTCACTTGTTATGCGGTGCATGTTGTCTTAACAATTGGGGTCATTACATATGTTATCAGAGCCAGGTTCGACCCATGACTTGGGGTCACTATGGCTTCCTTGATTAGATATTTTATTATAATGTCGCTAATTAAATTTATGTGTATTTGTGCATGTAATCATGGTTAGAGGATGCCACAGAGGCATATGACATGGTGCTATGGGAGGAGGCGTGATGCCCCCAGTAGCATCCACACCTCAGGGGTATAACCCCAAGGGAGACAAATAGGTTGTCGGGAAGGATGAGGTCCTTTCAGAGGATGTTTGAGGCACTGATCAACCGTTTGGATAGAGATGAGGCCAGGGCATCGACACCTCTAAAGGGTCCAACACACGCCCTAGCCGATATGGGTAGCATTCACTACGAACTCGAGAAGCTTAAATTTCCTGAGTTCTTTGGTACCCCAGACGATGCAGCCACTGAAGCATGGTTGGAGAATATGGAGATGAGCTTTTCACTTTGCGACTATACCTCCAACATGAAGGTCTACATGGCAGTCTTTCAGCTGAAGGGGATTGCTCTTATATGGTGGAAGATGCTCCTGCCACAATTAAACATGGTTGTCGAAGATGTGTCATGGGAATTATTCAAGGAACAATTTCGGGAGAGGTATCTATCTGAGGAATTCATTGAGAAACTTAACGTTAACAAGTTCGTGTTCAATCTTAATGTTAGCATTCATGAAAAGGTTAGAATTTTGATGCCTTAAAGATGGCATGATGTTGTCTAGAAGGCCCTCATAGTAGAAGAGGATATTATCGGTGGGGGTCAGAGAAGGACTCCAGCGAGACCAACGGGACATGCGTCATCTGTTTCGCTGCAACATCAGACAATGTCTACAAATTCACTAGTATTTCGAGGTGCTTAGAGAGGATCTACATACACTACACCATGGCGACTGACACCTCAACAACAAACTCCTTACAGAGGACCACATCACTAGCAGCAGCGTCGACCGCAACAACAATAGTTTAGGCCTGGTTAGTATAACAAACCAGGAATCGAGGAGTACCAGGATGTCATCGGAAAGGGAATTGGAATTTACCATTGACCTAAAACCAGGAACTGAACCAATAGAGAGAACTCCTTATCAGATGTCGACTCCTGAGTTACAAGAGTTGAAAATGAAATTAAAGGAGTTGATGGACCTAGGACTTATCTGTCCAAGTGTGTCACCGTGGGGTGCGCCTATTATTTTCATATGGAAGAAGGGTGGGTCATGGAGACTCTGCATTGACTACCGTCAATTGAACAAGCCAACGATCAAGAATCAATATTCGTTTCAAAGGATTTATGATCTCTTTGATCATATGAAAGGATTGATAATGTTTTCAAAGATCGAAATGATATTAGGGTATCACCAGTTAGGGATCAAGGAGGAAAACATTCCTAAGACCTCCTTTAATACGAGGTTTGGACATTACAAGTTTACCATTTTACCATTTGGAATGAAGAATGTCGTAGGGGTATTTATGAGTTTGATGAACAAGGTGTCTACGAGAGAACAAATTGTTTCAGAAACTATCCAAATGCTCATTTTATCAATCAAAGATTCATTAGTTAGGGCATGTCATCTCCGACGAAGGTATCACTGTGGATCCAACAATGGTATAGGCTATTATGGAATGGCCTGCGCCAATGAATGCCCTTGAAGTGCGTAGCTTCATGGGTTTAGCGGGATATTATCGACGGTTCATCGAGGGTTTTTCAAAGATAGAAAATTCGAACATGGAATTGCAAAAGAAGAACAAGAAGTTTGTTTGGACCAAGAAATGTGTAGAGGCATTTCAAAGGCTCAAGGAGTTGGTGACAAAAACACTGATACTGATGGTCCCTGACATGGATGCAAACTTATTGGTATGCACTAACGCATCCAAGGAAGTCTTAGGTAGAGTCTTGATGCAATACGGTCGAGTGATCTTTTACATCTCGAGAAAATTGAGAAGGCATGAGGAGAACTATGTGAAGCACAATTTGGAGTTGTTATCCATTGTTTATGCCTTGAGAGTTTGGAGACACTACCTTATTGGATGAAAATTCTAACTAAAGACAAACCATTGTGGCCTACAACACTTATTTACTGAAAGCAACTTGAACGTGCAACAACGACATTTGTCGAAATTTCTTAGCGAGTACAATTTCAAGATTACTTACATAAAAGGAATAGTGAATAGAGTGGATGATGCATTGAGTTGAAGACCACGTATATTTTCGGTTATGCCTCTTCAGACGAATCTATGTGAAACTATTATAACTTTATAGCATGACGATGGCTGGTACAAAGAGGTTAAGGATTTTATCGGACAAAAGACAATGATGGTACCAAAATTTGAGGGATTTACTGTGGACAACTATGGATTATTGACATTTAAAATTCAAATTTACATACCGCCAAACACCGAGATGAGGAGTTTGATCCTAAACAAGGCTCATAGAGCAGTGTACATGGATCATCAACCTGGAATCATGAAGATGAGGGCAGACCTTAAACCCTTATTCTTCTAGAAAGGAATGAAGGCGAACATAGGCAACTACGTGGAAATATGTCTATAATGTCAGCAGGTGAAGGTTGAACATAGACCTCTGATAGGTTTAGTAAAACCACATGCTATTCTGGAATCAAAATGGAAGTTCATTTCGATGGATTTCATTGATGGATTTCCACTGACAGCAAGGAGACACGACTCAATTTTTGTAGTAGTCGACACTTTGACGAAGAGTGCACATTCTATTCCCATGCATATGACGTATCAGGCACCTGACATAGCTAGAGTTTTCATCAGTGAGATTGTGAGGCTACATGGTGTGCCTAAGAGGATTATATCTGATAGAGGATTGGTGTTTATGAGACGACCTTGGAGAAGCTTCCAAGAGGCCTTGGGAACCCAACTTAACTTTAGTACCACATATCACCTGGAGATAGATGGGAAGACCGAAATAACAAACCAAATATGAAGGATATCTTGTGTATGTACCTGATGGACCAACAGAGGAGTTGGGAAGAATTCTTGCCACTGTTAGAATTTGCATATAACAACAGTTATCAAAGCACCATTAATATGATGCCTTTTGAGTTCCTTTATGGGTGACTGTGTGGGACGCCTTTATGCTGGGATCGGCTTGAGGCTAGGGTCTTGGTGGACCAGAAGAGATCCAAGAAATGGAATATCAAATGAAAACGATAAGACAAAGTATCAAGGAAGCGCATGATAAACATAAGAGTTATGTCGATGCACATCGTGTCGAATGTAGTTATGAAGATGGCCATCGAGTATTCTTGCAGGTGACACCGCATAAGAGTTTGATCAAGTTTTGAAAGGGTGCTAAAATATATCCTATGTGTGTGGGACCCTTCAAGATTGTGGAAAAGAGGGGGCCAGTGGCCTATCGACTAGCCTTGCCTGATTCTTTGAGGCTTTTGCACGATGTTTTTCACGTATCTATTTTGAGACATTATGTTAGTGATCCTACACATGTTATTCACATGAGTTCCTTCCAAGTATTGGACGAGGGTACTCTCATGGCCAATATAATTTGCATCCTGGACCAACGCATTCAAAATCTATGACATCGAAGAGTAGATCAGGTCAAGGTATAGTGGGACAATTATATTCCACATTCAGTGACCTGGGAGGACGCATATGATATGCATCAATAGTTTCCATATTTTTTTGATAGCTAGACATTTGATACTTTGATACACTTTATTTCGACACTTACATACTCTGAAACTTTGGGACGAAGTTTAAAACAAGAGGGGGTGTATGTAACATCTCGCTATTGCATGCACTGAGCAGACTTATTATTTGATGACACTTGCGTGCAAGTGATCCGACTCATTATACTATTGGTTGTTTTGATTATGATTATGAGATATTATGCATTTAATGATATGTTCTTTGTTGTATTTACATCGACAGGTGATATTAATTGGGTTCTCCTGAGTGTGCAGAACTCTGGACGTTAGAGGATGCTGAGGCATCGATAAAACTCCTTGGACTCCAGATCAATTTAGGGAGTGGACTATTAGGGTTTACATGTTGTTGATGTGACATATGTACATATGATTAGATATTTTATCTTGATTGTTATCGTTGACATGTTTCATTGATGGATGTAGGCTGACAATATCTTGTCGGCCAGACTCACATTTGGAGTAAAGGTGTCATGCACGATAACCAGAGACATTGAGGGAGAGGTGTGGCAGCAGCCTTGTTGCAGTCTACTACCACTCTCGTCATGGCTTGAACTGTAGGTTAATGATTACCTAGTCCCACAAGACCCATGATGTCGTGAGGGTGGACTGTGACAGTCGTTCACAATGATTCTAAGGGTCGCACAATAAGGCAGGGTTCTTATTCCTTAGAGGCCCTAAGTCTCCCACAAGATCACCCGATGGAGTATTGACTCCAGGGGTTTGACGTCTACCAAATTCAGTTAAGAGGCGAGTGGCACCCTTGAAGCACGTAGTGCATCTTGAAGGGCATGTCGTGATTTTAACCGTGGTAAGATTAATAAACCTAGTTCGTAGAAAATATGCCTCCTTAGGAGCTAGTTGGCCTTAAAATGAATGATGTGATAAGTAAAGTTTAATAACAATTTTTTTCTGTTAATAACTTTAAACAATCCTATTGAATTGAAAATCTAGGTCTAAGTAGAACCTTTGAACAAAAAATACTAATTATACATGTAACAAGAAGGGGTAAATAAAATTTAAGCTTTATTAATTAAAGTAAATTTTTTTAATGAAGGTTTAATTATTAAAAAGGGGCAAATGGTTGTTTGTCTAAACTTGTTAATTCTGAACTTAGTTAAAAAGGGGGGAACTTAAAGAAAAGGGGAAACTTAAAGAAAAAGAGGAATGTCTAACTTAGTAACGAATCTAGCCTTTGGAACTTTCTATTTATGAACTCAACTAGGAATTAAGTAAGGTGTAAGTCATTTAAGAATTGTAAGGTAATAATGTGACACCGAGGAGCATTTTTAGGAACACTGTTAGGTGGGTGAGGAAAATAGGAAAATTTAATTAATTAATAAATTGATTTTCTGGTGCAACTAGGGGATCAGGCGACATGTGTACGAGGAATTTTTTTTCTAATTAAATATATGAAAAAGGAATCTAATAAGGGTTTGGGAAACTAATCACTTGAAAATTATATAAAAAGGATGCTAGAGGACGAGTATAGGCGACATCTGGCTTGCGTAACATTACACTGCAAAATTTTTATCTTGACTGAGTTTTCTCTTGTAGGAGTTGGGATACCCAGCTCGAGTAACAAGTGGTAGCTTAACCTTGCGAGGCGATCTAGGAGCTAGCATTCTCTGGTATTATGTGTGTGGCCCCTTTGTAGTTCAAGGGGCTTAGGGTGAAGAAGAGTACCCCTAGCGTTGGCTGGGAGGTACCGGTGAGGTCTCATCGGTCGACAAGCAAAATCTAGACGGAGAGAATGTGCAGGACAATGTCTACGGGATCATCGCCTTCAGATTTGGTACACGTATTTAAATTTGGTTATATTTCAGTCAAATTATCCTCTCTATGAGATTATAATGATGATGAAGCATTCTAGTTGATGTTATTTTATCTGTTTATAGTAATTCTTTAAATCTAAGCTTTTATTAAGTTTGTAATTCTATTGTTCAGTTAACTATAGTAAAGAAGTGATATTATTATTCGGTTTGTATTTTTTTTTCAGTTAAGTATAGTTTAGAATTGATTATATCATTCTGTTTTTGATTGATTAGTATCATAATTCTGAGACGCTCTTGATCTTAACATACTTTTGATTCCCGCACAAATTTGAGGAGTCGATCCATATCTCTTAGTAAGTTTGATAAATAATGTTGTGTGGGAATTCAGGTATTGAAAACTAATCATCCATCCCAATATTTTTAATCTACAATTTCTGAGTTCAAAGAATAATATCACTATTTTCGTAACTCCATCGCTAGGGAATTGCATTGCAAGAGAAAACTAGACGACTACTCAATGTTAACGCATGCTCTGCAACTCCTCTAAGAATAATTTCCTTAACTCTTAATGAAATCCCAAAATATAACTGGATTTACACAAGTTCAAAATCCTCAGTTCATATTCTTTATAGTAACCCATCTCCACAATCTTAACGGTAAAATCTGAGTTTACACCCAAGTACAATGGAAGAAACTTAGACAACCTAGTCATGTACTTGACTACCAAATTATCCCCCAAATTTTCTTCAAGGAGATTGAATGAATCATTCCCATAGAACTTCCTCGAGTTGACTCCGAAACTGCCAAATATTGGTTAATTTTTGTGTCGATTTGATGCCTCGATTCAATGGGTTTCCTCATTTCAGTCGCAACCAAAATTTTGATTTCCCCCCACCAGCGAGCTTACAATCGTTCCTCTTGTAATAGATATCATGTGTAGTGTTAATGGGCACCCTTCTTAGCTGGTAGTGGAAAGATAATCGTTAAAATAAACACTAGAATGATATCCTTAAACTTGACTTCCCATGAGATCTGTATTTTATCCACCAAGATTTTAATTATCCTCAGATCCTTCTTTACACTGAGTTTAATTAATCTTGCAAAGTTTTTATTTACCTTTAAATACTAAACAATGATTTTTATAAAACACACAGTGAGTTGATACCACCCGAGACTCTAACCACTCACACAAAATTTAAAAATTAATGGTTAAGAGATTTCTTATGCCGAGATTGATTTATTTCATGCAGAGTTTTATTTCCCTTTAAAATAACTACAACAAGATTTCTTGAGTGGTCAGATCAAGCGATGTTCTGAATTTCAGAACATTTTAGGTTATTGTTATAGAAACAATGATTACTACTAGCAACCTACTATGGCAAAGATGTCAGGTTGGAGGCAATTTTTGTGTTTGTCATAATTTTGTGTACCTCAAGGGAGGGTGCATGTGACAGCTAGTACACACTTCACCCTTTTTCTAGATTGTTAGAATAATATTTATCTTTATGATTGGGGAACTGCAAGAGTCAATTACTACTAGAAATATTCAATGGAATCAAGTAGTTGTAATTTCTACAACTCCTTTAATTACGTTATGGCATGATACGAGCCGCCAAATTAATAACCCTTTTTCATAAGTTGTCTTTCCTTAGGGCGTTTTGTTCCTACATGTTTAAAAATTGAATTTATTGTTTACAACTGAGTTGTTGATCCTTAAGGTCTTTATAATCTACATGTGATCCTTGTGTTTGAGCCCCTAAAGAAATTTTGAAAGCATTTGCATGAGTATTCTTATTGAGGTTCGATAATCTCAATTTATCTAAGAGAATTATCACTTATTTAAAGGATTTATTGATTAGAACCCTTCACCTATGCATTAAGGTTAATGTGATTGATGCACCCAACCCTTGTATCTTTAGTATTTTTGGTAGCGACATTGCGAACATTTCTTGCTTGCAATTATTTCTATGTTACTTTAGCAGCATTTGGAATTTTTT
This sequence comes from Picea engelmannii, assembly GCA_009831015.1. NCBI lineage: Eukaryota > Viridiplantae > Streptophyta > Pinopsida > Pinales > Pinaceae > Picea > Picea engelmannii. The sequence goes on from ML777885.1 coordinate 284,240, forward strand.
GAGTAGCCCAGTAAACTTTTAATATGAGGAATGTTTTAATTAATTAATAATGGTTGTGATGTTGAACAATGTGTTAAGATAATGACTATATGGATGGAAAAATGGTTATCTAGTTTATTAAGGCTTATTTGTTTATGTTAGAAATCTAATAATGTCTTTGTTTAGGTTAGTGATTCAAAAGTATTTAATGGTTTTATGTTAGCAGTTAATCTAAGGATTACCATGATGTATGCATGATTAAATGAAGGTCCCTGGAAGGTATATCACTTCTCACACCTCATTTTTTATTTTAACAATTGATTGATTAAATAGCGCACCAGTAATTTAAATAGTATTACACCTCAAGTTTGTATTGCTATAATAATTGTGTATGTCATCTCCCTTGCACGCTTGTAAATTACAGGTTAATTAAATTATTGTATAAATGCTTAGTTTTATCTGGTTGTGCCCAGTATAGGGCCACTAATGATCGATCGTTGTTGAATATTGTGTGCTATGCAAAATGTTGAATCATTGATTTCTAATTCTCACTCTCTTTAAAGGTTCATGCTACTTATGTCATTGATGTTGGTTGTGTTGGGTTGGTATGATGATTGTCCTTAGCATAGTAGGCTTGTCTTGATTTTTTCGGGCAGGATGTAGACACATCCTTGTTCCTCAAAACAGTCGCCAACCTTGAGACCTTAAATGGTCAAAATCGATGGGAACCTAGGCTTGAGTGTTTTGTATGTGTCCTGGAGGTCCTAACCTTGCAGGGTAGTACGGGCGGGTAGTTATTTTTATTTTGGTCTGATTTATTTTCGTATGTTGCATCCAGCTGCATGACGTGCTAGTATGCCAAGTTTTTATGTTGTATGTTTCCTGAATTGTGTGTGTTGTGTTCATCATCAAGTTACATTGATTGATTAATGTCGTTATTACCTTCCTGTAAGAAAAAAACTTTGCACCTGTTATGAAACGCATGTTGTCATAACAACTAGGGTCGTTATAGTTATATGACAACATCATCATTATCCTTTTACTTAGGCTTCTATTATTAGATCATCACTAGACATATGATATAACACCACGTTTTACATATAATTACAGAATATACTGAGCTTATATGCATATTATATGCATATTAAATTTTTCCATATGCAGTCCAACATATCCTTGTGCACCAAGCATTTTAACCATGAATACAATTGAACCCATATTCCATCTATATTTTTTTTTCATTCACATGCATAGGCATGTCCTTAGGTTAATAGACATATACCTTTTATTTAATACAACCATGAGCTCATAACGTGCCCATATGTTCATGTTATTTTCCCTTTTTCATGAGGACTATCATCGATTCAAAGAACTTATTTTATTTTATCAACTAGGTTATTTCAACAATAAGCTTCATTTATTACAGGTCAAGTAAATTTACCTTACAAATTTCCCATAATTCCTTTGATCATGAGGAATTTTCAATAAATGGTTTAGCATTTTTATTTAAGCAGTAATTAATACTATCAAGGATTCTATCAATCCAACAATTCACTCAGTTTCTAGACTCATACAATCCTGCAATAGGATTCTACCCTTTTTCATCTAGGTTTCACCATAATGTTTGTCAGTATACTCCTACTCCTCCAAGAGTAGTTATTAGTTTGACATAGGAACAACATAACTTCCTCGGTTGTAATTTCAGTCGGGGTTTCCAAGATACAATTTCAATATGTTCTCCTCCTTCTCAAGGAACTTGTGCAAATAATAAATAAACATTTCCAATGTACAAGAACTCTTTCTAACAAGGTTTTCTTGGTCTTGTTACACCAATCTAGGGACTATGTTCTGGCCCATCCAGACCTAGTGTTGTAGCTTTCTCTGATACCACTTCGTAACACACCCAACCCCCTAAGTTCCCTTTTAAGGGATGGGGTATTCAAAATTTTCTTCCTTTAACCATATTAGAGTTCTATTTCGGATGGCACCATCATCCTCTGCTCGTAAAGAGCTTCCCAATGACTATATTTTTTCTCAAAACTGAGCTCTGTATCGAAATTTATGACTTCCAAAATTTCTCAGCCTCCATTGACCCAAGTTTCACCTTACTTCCATGTGGTATCCATGTGGATGCCTATCCCATGTGGAATTCATCCTGCAATCTTCCAATCATCTCTTTTAGGTCTTTATATCTACGATTGTCGTCTAATCCTCAAGTCGTTGTTATCATCAGGATTTTACTCTCATAGAGCATCAACACCCCAACAATAAAGTTCTGACGACACTATATAGAGATTTCTCCAGATCCGACGATCCCCTAACAAAGAATCCCATGGCTCTAGTTACATTAGAGATTCTAACATGTGCGATGGTTACAACTCATCCTTTTTCCACTCTTAGAATGGACGGGTGAGGTTCATAGAAAATCAAAAATCGAGATTGAATCTCCACCCTACGCCGACCAAAGGTCCATATCCCCTCGTCACATCCCTAAAGAGATCGATGACTCTCAATGTGTCATTGATCTATTTCGTCGTCGACATTCTCCAGGTAATACCTAACTTGATGTCCTTTTACCTCAATGACAACACCTTGGACATTGAAAATCCAGATTTATTGGTCTTTATATCTAACAACCAAAATTGAAGCAAAGGTCCATAGGACATCCACACCCATCATGGCCCAATATTTCTAGATCGACCAATAAATTAGTGACATTTATCAGTACTTAGACACACTGACACCCTCATGTCATCATGACATTGTCTCCTCTCTCCTCTTTTGACAAAGATCACAAAAATAAATGACTGAGATGAACTCTCACGCACTAGTAGATCAATGAATCTCATTGTTTCATTGATAAATTTATCACCGTCGACATTTTGACTGACACACAACCTTATTAACCTTTCAAACTATGAAGAATGACACAGATCACTCGACCTGTGGATCTGGCAGCTAGGATTTAGGCATTTGTTCCCAAACTTAATCTAAGGTGGACTCATACTCAGTCCTTTCTACAAATTACAAGATGACATATGTCATCCTCTGAGAAATATGGGATTGCCACATCCTTCCACCTATCATGACACATGGCACCCATGATGCATTGTGAACCATCCTTCAAGGTTCCAAATCACCATGACACGTGGTTCATTTTTTACTTGACAAGTGGATCACCCATGTGATATGACATGGCATACACATCATCACTGAATACTTGGTTCATCCATCCAGGTGCAGACACATGTCATCCTTTAGATTTGATAGCTATCATGCTAGCATGAAACATTAGGTCGGCAACCACACTAGCCCATTACATCATCATGATATAACCACCCCTTTATCCTCTATTAACTCAGCCATGTGGAACTCATGCCTAATCGATGAATTTTGCTACACCGCACCTACTCACTAATAAATGACCTAGATCATCTCTTTGATTCATTTCATCATAGTGCATGTCTTCCAAACTCGCAAATCACTTTGATTGACCTGCTTCAATGGATGGTGAAGATATGATTCTTTTCCCTTCGATCAATGACTAATATCGAGGGAAATACCTTAAATGCATTTCCACCAAAATGAGTTTTCTCTCATAATGTCAACCAATTGAATTTTGACATGCGTCATCCATTAGGACACACCAATCTTCAACCCATCCTAACATGTGGCCTTTTCATTCCCTGCCACCTAGGGTGACATGTGGCATACATGAGTCAACACATGGTTCTATCTCAAGAACCCTGAATCGCCTTGACATGGGGCACAGTATCTGCTGGACACATGGCACCATTGCCACCCAACACTTGTCATTCATCTTCTACGAATTCTCGCCTATATGGCCAAGTCATCATGACATGTGGAAAAACCCACGTCACCATATTAATCCCTTTGGTAGGATATCATTGGTCTAGATATCCTTTTGTAGTTCCTCCATTCACAACAAATCAATGGTCAAAATCTCATCTTGGACTTCCTCCATTCATAATAGATCAACGGTCCAAATATATTATCCCATAGATATGATGATTGTGATTAAACCAGGGTCCCAAGGACCTCCTTGTCAAAAGGGGATGAACTTTTACTCCACCATCCTATCCCGGGATGACATCTGTCAACCCTTGGACATATGCATATCTGAGTTGACAATCCACGTCATCAAAATTTCATCATGTCATTATCATTTCCTTTTCCATCTAAATAATGGTTTCCTAGATCAACAATGGAGGGTTTCGTTCAAAAAAAGTCACTAATCAATGTATGTAGTCGACTCTTGTATTGCAACATTGTTGACACTCTCAACATGACCTCCACTCTCTACCTTATATCATCGATGACGAGATATGTTGCATCAATGTTTTATATCTCTTCCAAAACACCATCAATCAAATCAACGATTGTCGTTTTCACTTTGGTTTCTAAGGTCGGCGGGCCTTGTACCAGCTTTGTCACTTGGATATTTTTGAAAATACACCTTGCCATCAAAGGGCTTAGATCTCTCGATTGGACAGGTCAAAACTTGTGATCTTCCTTGGGTTAAAATAGGGCTTTATGGTAATATAAACTGTTGATTTGGTGACTTCTCCATTTTTGATAATTCTACAGGATCCGGTCCCATCCTACAATTTGTTAATCACTCTACAACTATCATATGTTGTTCAAGGTGAAAGAGGAATTCTCTTGCATATCTTGCAATATTTACACACAAAAAATAAGGTCTTTCGTATACACAAATTTTCCACTTCGTCCTTTCTCATGATTTATTGGGTTCAGTAGAAACTATCACAACTCATATAAATTTCACATGCATTCAAGTCATTGAGAAAAAATGGTTTTCATTTAAATCAAACATTCACACATGATTACATATAAACATATCATGTACAGAATCAACATCATCAAGAAAGCACTTATATGGTAAATGATTTTCCAATGCTGACTCACTATGGGTGTTTTCCTTTCCACCCAACCATAGTCTCTACATGCTTAGTCACTTTGGTTGTACGCCACCCCCATGCCAAGGCATGATACCACCAGGTAATTCTCTACACTCACCTCTCCTAACTTAGGCCTCTTCGAGGTTTATCATATTCCTTGGAACATCAAGCTTGTGGGATCTCAACTTAGGATAGGTTATTGGGTTATCAAACCAATCCTACTACCAACTCCTTTCTATAAGTCTCCCTTATGAAGTCTCCTTGAGTTATTCTTCTGTGCAGATTTAGTTTTTTTCCCTATGCCTTTATTGCTTCCCTCTCTTCTCTTTCCCCCTTTGTACATTTAGTGCATGTTATATCCTGGGAAGGTTCTTGAATTGTCCCCCCCTTCCTTCTTTCAGAAGGAACCCGAGGGTCAATCATGGGTACTTGTCAGGTCTTTCCTACTATCCTCTGGATGATAGTTGCTTCTATCCCAGTCAGACCTCCATACTCCCATTCATTGAGGGTGGTTGTTTTCTCAACCACCAATCCTCCCTCATTAACTAATTTTCCTTGAAATCAAGGCTAAGTAGAAGTCTGAATATTCCAAAATATCTCGTCAAGGAGGTTCAAGTCATCTTGGCATAATGAAATCCCTCTCTAGGTTTCCTCTAGTGGTATCATGGCTAGTACTGAAGGCTTCACCCTCACAGTCAGTTATTGGAATTTTCAATTAAGAAGTATTACATTTATAATATTTACATGTCGTTGTATGGAAATCACTAGTTATGATTGATTACATATAATCATAGGTTTAGAGAGGGGTTGTTACATTGGGTCAGGAAAACATTAAAGAGGAAGAAATAGTTTATCAATTCAAGGAGCTAATGGACATATAACAATAACACTTTCCTTCCTCTGATGTTGGTTGGGAGGAAGAAAGTAGTAATCATGTCTTCCATTGAATCTCATGTTTTTCAAAGTCATTATAATTCTAGGAGTTTTTTTCAAGCAAACAACAAGAAAGAATGCATGTAATTCTTATTATATAGTTTGTTTTGAACTACTCGCTGTAGAAACAAAGTACCTAGTTTTGTTTTTTGAAGAATTGTATTTCCTTATGCATATGTTGTTATCTCTACTACAACCTTCTTAAGATAATATAAAAGAAAAAACCTGGTTCAAAAAAATGGTTTATGTAATTGATCTTAAAATGCAAAGATTTATAACCTAAATATACACATTTACAAGATATGTTCATAAACAAATTATTTGGGAAATGTGACAAATAAATCAAAATGAATAGTTATCTCAACTAAACTAGTTAGGAGGTGCTAGAGATTAGGTTTTTTACACTTGCTCTTTGCAATTTCCAAGGGAAGTAATAAATTCACCTTTCTTATTTGAACATCATTAATACATGGAAGACACACAATATGCGTTTAAATTCAACACACATGATATAAATATTGAAGAAAATGTTGATTTTGAGGCTTAGATTAATATTGAATAAGAATTTCTTCCAAAAAATAAAGGAAAGGGGGTAGTTGTTAGGGACCTAACCCCTCACGTAGGTAGAATAATATATTTCGATGTAATAAAGGTCAATATTAATAAGGCCTAGCAATAAGGAATAATAAGTCGAATGTAAGAATACCTAATAGAAGCTTCCGCTTCCAGAAGGATCTTCCTATAGATGGTTTTTTTGATAGACACATTTAGTATAACTAGGAGTCAAGGGTATGATAACTTTTGTCTTGGATATTATTTTAATAAAGATCTACTCTGCTAGAGGTTGCCCCCTCAAAGAGGCAAGTGAGCATTGGTCTTAGTAATCAAAGTGCTCTTTCTGGTGTTATTATGGTATCATTTTGGTATTATTGTGGTGTTGTTTTGGTTATATTGTTGTTCATATTCCATTTCTAGCATTTTATTTTTGTTCTGCGTAATTTTTATATCTGGGATATTACAAGTGGTATCAGATCCCTTTCCTTAACAAAAAATTGTGGGTTTATTTTTTTCAGGGTAAAGACATATTCTGGCGTCTTTAAGCTACATAGATCTGTCGTTACATGCATAAACCTGCGATCGAGGATTCATACACCCAAGAAATACAAGTGGTACTTAAGTGCACATCTTTTGGACACCGTTGTAACCCATGTTGGTACCCCTTTGAGTGGTAGCGCATTAGATAGCACATGTATACAGATCGACCTAGATTTCCTGAAGCTCTCTTTAGATAAATTGATCGGCCGCCTAACTGCTATAGTGCCACTGAGAACAACACTCAGGAAGATACTCTATAGTACCTGGGTAGTCGGGTAGTACGACGAAGGGAACGATCTAGCCTCCTTAGTTGGTACCTTGAGATATTGGGCCGAGTACTACTATTGGACCCTGCGCATATATCAAAGATCTATAACAAAGGGCAAACCCTTGTCTATAGAACCCTTGAATACCTAAACTTTGGGGATGAAAACAAAAAACAAAACATACAAGATATATTGTCGTGCAATTGTGTTCGAGTTGCCAGATCAATACACATTTATTCTTGATTAAGAATTTGGGTATTTCATCACTACAATATTCTTTAGACCGGAGTATAACCATTACTTGATACCTATTCCATTGGATTTATCTCTTCGACCTTATCACATTCATACCTATCATTTTTCGGAAAATGTTTTGACCCCACCCGCCCCTTTTAGGTTCCCTCGTCATCATGGCCCATACTCGTAGCCAAGACTTGGAAGCTCACTTGAATGCCTTGCAATCTAATTTCACAGAGACCCAACAAGAGGTGAGACAACTCAATGCTAATATTGTCACCATCGATAAAAACATGCATTCCTCCATCATTTCCACAATCGAGGAATTCAAAGAAGACCTCAAACAAGACATTACTACCCAACTTAAATATGTCACTTCAATGATCTGCACCAAGCTGCATATCCCCATAGATCCCATTTTATTTGACCTGCCTTTACATATCAAAGCAAACACTTCCTCTCATTCACATAACTTTCATCCCCATCACTTTCAGCATGACCTACGCCTTCCTCACGTGGATGTGACCAAATTTGATGGCTCAGATCCCACTGGTTGGATAATTCAAATGGAACATTATTTCTCTTTGTATGGCATTACAGATGAGTTGGCTAGACTCTAGTATGGTGTTCTCCATCTAGATCAAGAACGTTGGTAATGGTGGAAATGGATAAAAACTACCTGTAAAGGGCATGTTACTTGGACACACTTTGTGGCAAAGCTTTATGAATGCTTTTACACTGACACCAACATTTTAGGTTGTTTGACAAAGTTGAAACAATTTGGCACAGTGGAAGACTTTATAGATGCTTTTGAACGACTAGCTTTTCATATAAAGGGCATGCTTGATTCTTTTTTCCGAGAATGTTTTATCAGTGGCCTCAAGGATGAGATTCATGCCCATGTCCTCATGGCTCAGCCTTAGAGTTGGGTGGAGGCTACTAGAACAATTGAGGAAGCACAACAAGTTGTCTCTTCTCAAAACCGAAAACCCTCCTTTATTCCTCACACTAAACCAGTAAATCCCACTCCTCCTTCTACTCCACTAAAGATCCAACAATTGACCAGGGATGAAATGGATGAATGCCAACTCAAAGGCCTTTGTTATAACTGTGATGACAAATATTTTCTGGGACACAAGTGTAAGGAACAAAATCTTTTTATGGAAATCTCAAAGGATGTTTCAGAAGAGGATGTTGAAGCTCCCCTTGTGTCTGTGTCACTTGAACCCACTGACATAACCCCTCCCTCAGACCCTCCTGAAGTTGAGCCAGTCATTTCCATAAGTGCTCTCACTGACTTCTCTGCTCCCCAAACCCTCAAGCTAATTGGCTACATCAAGCATAGGAAGGTCATTATTCTTGTTGATAGTGGAAGAACCCATAATTTTATTCATCATCACATTGCCCAAGAAACTAATTTCTATATTCGTGCAATCAATAATTTCCAAATCATGATTGCCAATGGAGGGTCCATGAAATGTGGATGGCATTGTGAAAATGTGTTTCTCCAAATTGGTGACTACCACCTTAAATCTCTTATGTTTGCTATCGACATGGGTAGTTGTGAAATTTTGTTGGGTGTAGACCGGCTAAAGACTTTGGTTCCCATTCTCATGGATTCTAAGGAATTAACCATGCAATTCGACCAGGAGGGCCAGAAATATAAGTTTCAAGGCATCACCGTCGGTTCCCCTGAGATCATTGGTTCTCATCGCATGGAAAATATTTAAAAAAAGGTCATTTTGGCATTATTTCCCAACTCCATGCCATACAAGCAATTGAGACACCCTCTGTGTTGTAGGACCTTCAATCCATATTCTCTAAACATCAAGTGGTTTTTTCCGCTCCCCAGGGACTCCCTCTTTCCTGTTGTTTTCATGATCATTCCATTCCCCTTATCCCAGGAAGCCTTCCTCTCAATATCCATCCCTATTGTCACCCTTTTTCCCAGAAAAAAATAATTGAGAAAATGGTTCAAGAACTGCTTAATGCAGGTGTTAGTCACCCTAGTACGAGCCCCTAATATTCTCCTATGGTAATGTTCCTTAAGAAATAAGGTTCTTGGCACATGTGTCTTGACTTTTGTGCCCTCAAAAAACTCACCATTAAAGACAAATTTCCCATTCCTATCATTGATGACCTCTTGGATGAATTTAGTGGCACCCAGTTCTTTACTAAACTTGATCTTCGTTCTGTCTACCACTAGATCCGTACGAAAGAGGAAAACATTACAAAGACTTCCTTTAGAACTCATGAGGGCCACTATGAGTTTTTTTTCATTCCCTTTGGCTTGTGTAATGCTCCCTCCACTTTCCAAAGCCTCATGAATCATGTCTTCCATCCTTTTCTCCATCATTTTGTCTTATATTTCTTTGATGATATCCTCATCTATAGCAAAACCTAGATACACCATCTTGCTCATGTGCATTGAATTGTCCATATACTCTCTCAACAAGAACTTTTCTTGAAACAATCTAAATGTGCTTTTAGCGCCTCAGAAGTTGAGTACTTGGGTCATCTTGTTGGAAAGACCGGTGTCAGGGTGGATCCTAAGAATATTGAAGCTACACAAGACTGGCCTGACCCAAAGACTCTATAAATCTTGCGTGGATTTCTGGGCTTAACAGGTTATTATCACAAGTTTGTTAAGAATTATTGAAAGATTGTGGCACCTCTCATTATAGTCCTTAAAAAGAATTCTTTCACTTGGACTCCAACAGTTTCTCAGGATTTTAAAACCTTGAAGATGGCCATGTGTACCACTCTAGTCTTGGTCGTTCCTAATTTCACAAAGACATTTGTCCTGGAATGTGATTCTTCAGGGAAAGGAATTGGCTTTTTCCTTATGCAAGAGGGTTGGCCTTTGGCCTTTACCAGCAAACAACTGTCTGAACGAAATTTGGGCAAATCAATCTATGAAAAGGAAATGTTGGCTATTCTACATGTCGTTGATCTTTGGCGCCCTTATCTATTAGGGAAACACTTCCAAATTAAGACAAATCATCAAATCCTTAAGTATTTTATGGAACAACACATTTCCTCCCACGAGAAACAAAAATGGGTGACTATGCTCTTTGGATATGCTTATGAGATCATTTACAAGAAAGGAAAATGCAATGTGGTTGCGGATGCACTTTCCCAAAAATATGAAGATGAAGGTTCCCTTTTTTCTCTCTCCTTCATTGTACGAGATTGGCTCCAAGCCATTCACCAGGAATGGCTACACGATCCCAAAAGTTCGCATCTCATACAACAATTGCAACCCAATTCTCGAATTTCCCTAGGGTACTCTTGGCTCCATGATGAGCTTTGATACAAAGGTCATTTGTAGTTAATTAAACAACCAAAACTTAAATCCATGGTACTTTATGAGCTTCATGCTACACCCACAGCTGACCACTTTGACTTTACCAAAACCTATGACAGGGTCAAACGTTCTTTTTTCTAGGATGGTATGAGATAGGACGTTCGTAATTTTGTGGTTGAATGTGATAAGGGAGAAACAATCAAATCTCATGGCACACTACAACTACTTACGATTCCACCTACTATTTGGTGGGATATCTCTATGGATTTTATTATAGGCTTACCTAAATCGGGTAATAAATCATTCATCATGGTGTTAGTTGATCATCTTTCCAGGTATGTTCATTTATGTTCTCTTTAACACCCCTTTACAACAACCACTATGGCTCAAATTTTCATGGATCAGGGCTTCAAGCTTCATGACATGCTGCATTCTATTGGTTTTTATCGCGATCGAACTTTCACCAACAATTTTTGGCAATAACTATTCAATATATAAGGCACCCAATTGCATCTCAGTACAACTTATCATCCCCAGAATGATAGTCAAAATGAAGTTGTCAACAAGTGTTTGGAAACATATTTAAGGTGTTTTTCCTCTGAAAATCAAAATCAGTGGGCTCAATGGTTACCACTAGTTGAATGGCGGTACAATAATTCATACCATATAGCTACCCACATGACTCCTTTTGAAGTGGTACATGGACAAAATCCACCTTCACTTCTATCATATTTGCCAGGTGTCTCGAAGGTCCAAGCGGTTCACCAAATGCTTACAGTTCAAGAGGCTATTCTCCGTACCCTCAAAGAGAATTTAGTCATGGCCCAAAATTGCATGAAGCAACAAGAAGATCAAGGTTGCTCTGAACATCAATTTGCTGAAGGGGATCAGGTGTTTCTTCAACTACAACCTTACTAGAAAAATTCCCTCAAGGATGACCATTGTCATAAAATGGCTCCCAAATTTTATGGTCCTTATACCTTTCTCAAGCGTGTGGGACAAGTGGCCTATTAGTTAGCTTTGCCCAGTCATTCTAAGATACATCTTTTTTTTCATGTTTCCTTCTTAAAGAAGGTGATTGGAACTAAGTTCCAAACTCAAACCAACCTTCTCGAATAGGACGAAGAAGGCTTTATTTGGCTACAACCACAAGCAGTTTTGGACCAACGTGAGTGTCGCCTGCATCAGCGAACCATCAAGGAAGTGTTAGTCCAGTGGAAATATACAACCCCAATAGATGCCACTTAGGAACTAGCTACCATTCTGCAACAATTTCCACATCTCAAGCCTTGAGGACAAGGTTGTTTTTAATGGGGAGGACATGTTAGGGACCTAACCCCTCACGTAGGTAGAATAATATATTTCGATGTAATAAAGGTCAATATTAATAAGGCTTGGCAATAAGGAAGAATAAGTCGAATGTAAGAAGACCTAATAGAAGCTTCCGCTTTGAAAAAGGTCTTCCTCTAGATGGTTCTTTTGATAAACATATTTAGTATAAATAGGAGTCGAGGGTATGAGAACTTTTGTCTTGGATATTATTGTAATAGAGCTCTTCTCTGCTGGAGGTTTCCCCCTTGAAGAGCCAAGTGAACATTCCTCTAAGTAATCAAAGTGCTCTTTCTAGTGTTATTCTAATATCATTTTCATATTATTGTGTTGTTGTTCTAGTTATATTGTTGTTCATCTCCAATTTCTAGCATTTTATTTATGTTTTGAATACTTTTTATATTTGGAATATTACAGTAGCTCCTAAAATATCATTTAAATATGGATGAAGTTAATAGAAAAAATGGACATATCCTATAACAGGTTCAAATGCTGAAGAGCTCATTGAATGTTCATGGTGTCAAAATCAAAGGATATACACCATATGAAAGGGAAGGTAGTAATACAATCCAATTAAGTAGATTAAATTACTCGAGGTTCATAAATGTTCAATTCGAATATTGGAGAGTGAATAAAGGAAATCATATTTAATATTTAATATTTACCCATTAAGAAACATGTTGAACTCATGTTAGATGTTGAGAAATACAGAATAATCGGTATTACGGAAACTATGTATTTTGTGGCTATAAAATATTTATCTTTCAAATTGTATAAAGACTTATGTGACTTGTATATGTACAAGGGAACACATAATATGTTTTTAATCAATGAATATTCTTCATATACTAACGTTACATCTGGAAAATAGTCTTTAGTTGTAGCAAAAAATCTTTAGTATAAAAAAATTTGAGGATTGGATGAAAGAATGGATAAAATAATAGAGCAACACTTTATTGTATATATTACATATTTAATGGATGGAGGAAGAGATCCACATGAAATAAAATGTATTCATCTTTTGAAAATCAAGGATAGTACTACACATTTAGCGTATGAATCCCTATCACAATTATTATTTGAAATGGATTTATTAAAATATAAAATGGTGGGATTTTGGTTAGATGGAGCTTCATCTATGAAAGATATTCATGAAGGTTTCACTCCTAAGTTGCTTCATGAAGTGCCTCATTTATTATGCATTCATTATGTAGCACATTGTGAGGCAAAAGCTATAATAGAGACTTCAAATTATTTCTTCTAGTTTAATATATTGATAGGTTGGCCAATAAAGTACATATTCTTGGTTGCAAAAATGTGTAGAAAGGCATGGAGAATTTAAAATCTTAATGAAATTATTTCAAATTAATAATTTTCATGAAATTCAACATTTTATAAACAAGTGATGTACAAGCTTGCCAAAATTAAACCAACATTATTACAAGAGTGGAGATATAATAATAGAAAAATTTATGAAATGGGAACAATATTCCAACTTTAATTTTGTATTCATCTGTTGGTTGTTGTTCTAACTAAATTAAATAAATTATTGTTCTAACTAAATTAAATAAGTTAAGATAATGGTTTCACTAGGAACATATTGATACATCATCTATTGATATGTAATTAGATGTTCTTATTGAACTTATTCTTAACAAGATATTTTTTAAGTTTATCTCAATGAGAGGTTTATTGATTTGCTCCTATTCAAGGGTGAAAATTTATTCCGTGTAAGTTTTTACTATGAAGAAAAGAATGACAAAAACTCCTAAACAATGATGGTTGATTCAAAGAAAAACATGGTTGGAGCATGGAAACAATGTAGAGGTGAATGTGAGTTGTGTGAGTATTATCCAAATTTAATGAAATTGTGCTAAATTATTATTGAGCATGTTGAGCTTATTGCTAAAACTGTAGTTGTAAAAGATAATATAGACTTTCTTAGACATTTTGATGTTCACAATTTATGAAACTTGGATAGAAATGAAAATATGAAAACATGTTTCACAAGATAAAATAAATTAAAATATGATAATATTTTCTTCAATCTTATAATACTAGGTTTTTTATAATTAATAAATTGTGAAATAATCATTTTAATATAAAAAAAAAACAATTTATTTTAACCTATCTACTTCATATTCAATCTTATAATATTAAGTTTTTCATAATTAATAAATTGTAAAATAATCATTTTATATATAAAAAGAAACATTTTAATATGAAAAAAATAATGTATTTTAACCTATCTACTTCATATTGATCCCTATGAGGGGGCAAGAGAAAAGTAAAACCGTATGCAACCATACGAACGCGTGACGCGTTTCCATTCTATTTCCCTTAAAGGAAGGGAGTTTACTGAAATGTGCAGCGCATAATAATTTGGAGGTACTCAAAGGTGTCCAGATAAATTAAGAATGGGTCCACTGCAAGATGTCCAGAAATCTGTGGGGTTGGTTATTAAACCTATTAAGTCAATTCCTGGATTTTTTTAAATGAGGTTAAATAATTACAGTCAGAGTTGTTGGGTCTCCACGCAGAAGACACGTACACATACGTTTGTGGGTTCTGAGTAGGGGAATGTTGACCACTAATTTTTATGGTGGGTTCTGAGTTGGGAATATTGACCACTAATTCTTATGGTGGGTGGTTATGTCAAGTGATCACATGGAGCGCATTTTGCAGAGAGTGTCAATCTCTCATATACTTGCAGAGCCGAGACCTATTTCTAGTACTCCACGCCAGTATTTGCAAGATCAGATAAGGGCAGCATGGGCAGTGAGATCTCTGAGTCTGGGTGGACAATGTATTTGGATCCGTCTGTAGATAGCTGGAGAGATAAAAATSCAACCAACCAGTTTGATATTGAGCAGCAACAGAAGAAAAATTCTCAGTACACAGAGGATGCTGCMAAAAAYCCAAMTTATGGGTATCGGGAATCGGGCATTACAGGYAAGGARGACTCTTCCTTAGCTTCGGATGCGTCGTCTGGTCCCCAAAASCTGCCSCTGCCTCTCTCTCTSCYTGAGCAGGATATTGAGTTTGAGCAGGACCGGCAGGCCGCCGGATCGYACTCCTKAGTTCCTAGAAGAMMGRSAGGTSCKCATGTTTCKSATGATAAACATGAGGATTTAGAATGCACGGCATCTTGTTCTTTGAATGTCACAAGGAATAAATTGAGAAAAGTGAATAAAACAGAGGATGAACATGAACTTGCTTTATGGCTCCAAGACACGGCAAGCTCTCATATACACAAACCAGAGGTATGTCTTAGCCATTTTATAGTTTTGTTGTATGATTGTTCCTCGCATAATGTCTCATAGCAACAAACCTGTCTGCCATTTCTATTCTTCAAAGGCCGAAAGGCACCAGTAGTTTCAGAGACAACAGACAATACCCAAAGAAATATATAGCAGACAGTGATCTCAGCAGCAGTCTAGAGCTTAGATTATGGCAAATAAATGTAGATATGTTGATTATAAATCCAAAGGTATATGTTTATGTATATAAGATAAAAGGTTTGAAAAGAGATCGAGGAAGGAAATACACTTCACGGGAATATTCTCAATACTATAGTTCCTCTAAAACCGTTGTAGTTGTTTTCTGGGGGATTATAAAGTTATAAACTGCTCTGGTTTGGTTTAATTTAAGCATTCCAACACACACATATAACAGAGTGGCGTTCTGGAAAGTGAAGTGAATATAAAACTGAACCTGCAGCTACATGTCGAAAGCCTGGGTGATATTGAGGTAAAGGACCCGAAAACCTAATTTCTCGAAAGCCTGGGTGATATTAAGGTAAAGGACCCGCTAACCTAATTTCAAAGATATGTTTTTCTCTCATCCTGTGGCGCGCATGGGGGAGTGTTTTGGTCGTGTGAATAGACATCTACTGAAAGTAACAATGAAAATGCGAGGAGAGAGATTGAAGGATTTTTTTTTTCGATCTGATAAATTACTGGGTATTTTTTGATCTGATAAATTACTGGGTATCAGTTTAATACAATTACAAGTAATATCTTTTCTTTTACACTCACGAGGTTAATCGACAAGCATAGGAACTAACGCCTATGCAGCGCAAGATTAGTGGTGCCTAAGAAAAAAAAATTTTCGGCAGGTACAGGAGATTAGTACGACTTCGGAAATCCTGCAATCCCTTTTACCTATGGAGCGAAGGTACGGGCATCCTCCATAGCTCCAGACACAAACTCTCAATACTATTCCCATATTGCTGGTAATCAATTTGTATTATGATTTATCTTATCTGGAAAGTTGGAATATTGTCGATCAGATCTAGATGCTCACTGCACGCTTTGCTTCTCAGCACTTCTGAATTTGTCTTTTGGTTTCTGTAGTGGCTTTGTAGATCAGTAGAGAAAAGTTGTGGGGGGGGCCATTGACTACAGCAAGGTAATTGTAATGAAGTCTGATTGCATCTGGTAATTTGTGTTAAATATTATGGGAGAAAACCTGTGGTTTCAAACATATTCTCTGTGTAAATGAAAGAAAGAAGAAAGAATTGACAAACCGTGTAATTCGTAAGCCTCTCGATGCTCAGAGGACCGTTTGAAGCAGCCAAATCTCAACGAAGTGAAATCCCGTATGATCCCTAATCTCTGTCCGAACTAATTGGGAAAGGAATATTTACATGTACTTGAACTTACCGTAATGATATTGAAGATTTATTTCTAGCAAGGTAGCAATGTGTTTATTTATTTTCTAAGTGAGCATCGTTTCTATTGAAAGTATAAAATCCAGGTATTTTACACAGTAGTAATCATGGTATCTGGGATGTGAACACCTTGTCAAACGGCTTGGTTGAAATAGATGTAAACTTTCCATATGGTGAATCTTATTGTTTTCGAGGAAAAATGTTGCATTTTTAACGGTTGTTTTGATTGATAAACGTTCATAATAATGGATGAGGATAAACGATTTAATTTGCACAGATTATATATATATATATATATATATATATATATATATATATATATATATATATATTCTCGTTCTTAATCATGTATATGTATGGTGTTTTTCGTTTACTATTATTATTAAAAAGACTTTATTTTCTTTCTGAATATGTCAATATTGTGATATTTGGTATCAAGATACATCATGTGATTCAAATTAAAATTATTTTGCAATGTTTCAACCTCAAAATCAACATTAGTTAATGTTACAGCTAACTATATAGAACATTAATCAACGATGTACATCATTAATTAAACATATAAATTAATGATATAAGTATTCTGATAGTTTAAGTTTTTGTGGTGGGAGTTTTGTTCATAAATATTTGGAAGAACCACAGTATTCTTTATTGTTTGTCGATTTTTTAGATCCACCACATAAAAGCCAGAGGAAAAATACAAGAGAGAAATCCTAGACATTATAATATATAAAATAAGTTAGTGGATCATAGTGAAATTATAGGGAAAAAACATATATAATATATAATATATTTAAATAGTACAAATCAGAACATTGTGCTATGAATAAACAAATGAGAATAATGGGTTATAAAGGAATACTATAAATCTAGATCATGCACTGCCACTTTTACGACCATTGTAACTTGTCACTTGCACCAAGCCCTCATTTTTAGCATGGGAGCAAACATCCATATCACATAAAAACATTAGCCATAATCACTTATGCAATTAAAATTTAAAATCAATTTAGTTCAATTTTAATACAAAACATATATGGACAATATATTAAAATTCAAACTATGGAGTAAGTTCTTCTGCATCATTAAATGGAACTTGTATATAAGGGATCAAAATATGCACACCCATGTTAGTGCCTAGGACACTATGAATGTCACACATCATTCTAGTTTCAGGGAAACATGAGATCAAATGATTCATAAAAAGACATGATTATCATTAAAAAGTAAATGAAGTGATCATAAAATTTATATAGATTATATAAGAAAAAAACATGTATAATATATAATATATTCAAATAGTGCAAATTAGAACATTGTGTTATGAATAGATAAATGAGATCAATGGGTTATAAAGGAAAACTATAAATCTAGATCATTCACTACCATCTTTATGACCATTGCCATTGCCACTTGCACTGAGCCCTCATTTCTAACATGGGAGCAGACATCCATATCACATAAAAACATTACTCATAATCACTTATGCAATTAAAATTTAAAATCAATTTAATTAAATTTTAATACAAGACATATATGGACATTGCATTAAAATTTAAACTATGGAGCAAGTTGTTGTGCATCATTAAAGTCAACTTGTATATAGGGGATCAAAATATGCACACCCATGCACTGTGAATGTCACATGTCACCCTAGTTTCAGGGGAACATGAGATCAAATGATTCATAAAAAACCATGATTATCATTAAGAAGTAAATGAACATTTAAATTTCAAATTGTATACACTTATTTGTATTGATTCATACCTCTACAATACATGGGACACTTGATGGGCATGCATCATGATGAAAAAATGTTTGGTTTCACTCATGTGCCTACAAGATAGTGCCATTGACAACTCCCTATAGGTAGACCATTTTGTGAAGACATTAAATTTACACATTCACATAAGTAAATACACAATAATCGTTGTTTCATCAATTGATGTATAACTAGATTTCATCATTGTTTCACAAATTGTACCTCTTCAACTAGAAATTGAGGTTGAGTTCCCATCTATACAAGGGTTACAATAGGTTCATTTCAGTCTCAATTTCAAGTTCATTATCTTCCGGAACACCCTTTTCTTTACCCTATAGAACAAGAATGGGAAACATGTGAAGAAATTTATGATGAAATAACCAATTGTAAATATGTAAGATCATAAAAAATTTATATTTGAAATTCTAGAATTCAACCATATATTAACCAAGTCGCCTCCATATATTGTAAGTGAAAAAGAATCCTTTAAATGAAGTCCATGTCATCAAGTAATGTATATATTTGCATGTTAATAAATAAAAAATTATCAATCAATGTGTCGATTCTACACATATTCCCATAATCAATTAATGACTAATAATAATAATTTAAGCATGCATAATTGTACAAAACTATACTTGGCCTTTATGATGCAACCTACTTCTCCCGTGCAAGTAAAAATATGCATCGAAGAGTCTCACAATGTACTATAGTACATCCTAATGGGATAAAATCTAAAGCATATCAATGTCCACCCATTGCACATTAGGGTTCAGCTAAAACATGTGGTGGTCTATATCTCTCCCTAGATAATGCAACTAAAACATTTCCCAATGTAGTGTGCACCATTATTACCCATCACATCACTTGCATAAACTCGAAGCTTGGATGTGTCTACAAACTCAAGTAAAATAATATTCACCATATAAATCTATCGCAAAATTGGATTTCATATGTAACAAAACCTCACTATATAAATCTATTGTGAAATACAATGACACCTCATCATGGTGTGTGAACATACCCCATGCTTTGATAAATATATCCTACACATGAGGTTCTTGAACTTCAAGCTTAAACTCTTGTATTTAAAGTGGTTTCCCCATTAGAGAATCAAGGGGGCATCAAGTAATATACCCCTCATTTCATGTCCCCTCATCGATGCTTTAATTACATCCCGCTTATCATTCCATAGCACTTGACGCTTCTTCCTCATAACAATATTATTTCAAAGGGAACTCTATTGTCCAACCTTACTATATGGTGTCAATTATTGATTGACATCCATGAGCATCATTTTCATTAATCAACTATTGACAATATCAACTTGAATGGTTATAATCTCCCTACAAAAACATTAGAACTGTCCAAAAATATCCTCTAAGCGAATGCACATCATGCCATTTTCCCATGGCCATGAAGTTGTGGGATGACCTTGACACAATAGGGATCTATGCAAGTTAAACAAAAAAAAATACATTAAAATTCATGTTTTCTCATGAAATAAAATATTCAAAATTAATTATGTCGATAACTTAACAATAATTTCCACAAAATGCTTGTGTCTTGTACCTCATCACTAGTTGATAATGCATATGCAAAGATGACTGTAGTGGATTACTTCTTTGACTATCACTAAGTGTCTTTGGATGACTAGATGGTGAGGTTCCTATGAAAGTAAAAAAATATTATTTATAATGGTAATAACTCATACTTTCCAATAAAAAAATTATTTATAAATAATAGTCCTCTTGTAGGTCGGAGGAGGCACTAACACAGACTATATGGGATCATAATATTCAGACTCTTTAGATCTCCATATATCATGCATAGATGGAATTCATTATGTAGTGCACCTAGAGAAATGACTATTATAAAACCAAGATGAATTAGATGGATGGAATTTATAGCTTGTCATTCAATCAATTTAAACTAAAATAATGGAACACAAATTTGGAAATGCTTATGTTGCTAGTGTTTTTTTCAATCATATGTCGACATTTCATTTCCAGTCCTCCACATGTTAGCAAAGGATTGGATAAAATATGGAAACATTTCTTCTTACCAATACATGATTTAATATAAAATTGGGAATGTAAATATCTCCAATTGATTATTCTAAATTAACCAAACTCAACAAAAGTCAACAATGTTTATGATCCTAATTTTAGCTTCAACCATATATCAATGCATAAATTTCAATCCTCTATGCATTACTAGAGGATTGAAAAAACTGTGAGAGAATTATGTTTGCAGATACATGGTTTGAAATGAAATTGGCAGTGTAAAAGTTGTTGATTTATTAATCTAAACTTTAAAAATATCACAATGTCACATTTAGAGTTTTGTATTCAACCATGTATTAATTAATAATTTTCAATCAACAAAAATCTGACATCATTTCTACTTGTCAATATGTGTCAGTATGTGGTCGAACTAAATCAACAATGTAAATATTGTTGATTGATAAAATATAAACAAACAATTAAATAAGTTACATTAATTTTACAATTTATTTTAGAAAAGACATTGCCTACCTCTCCATGTAGACAACATGGCATTGCTAATGTCTCCACTTGATCAAAGTTTGGCATGACCCATGTGTGTATAAAACTTGGATTACATGACTTTGCTAAATCAATGTTTTAGTGTACTTGATGGTTAAGAAAGGAAATAAAATTCGTGTCCACTTGCTGAAAGTTTGGCATGGCCCAAGTGTGTATAGAACTTGGATAGATGAATTTGATAAATCAAGGTTTTAGTGTACTTGATGGTTAAAAATGGAAACAAAATTTATGTCCACTTGGTCAAAGTTTGGTATGGCCCATGTGTCTATAAAACTTGGATAGATGACTTTTCTAAATCAAGGTTTTAGTGTACTTGATGGTTAAGAAAGGAAATAAAATTATCTGCAACTTCTAGATG
>ML777885.1:305734-333795 GCA_009831015.1 Picea engelmannii
TGGCCCATGTGTCTATAAAACTTGGATAGATGACTTTTCTAAATCAAGGTTTTAGTGTACTTGATGGTTAAGAAAGGAAATAAAATTATCTGCAACTTCTAGATGTTTATATAAAATTTTGGGATCTCAATCAAACTCGACACCTTGATGGAGGTCCTAACCCTCAATAAAATGTGATACATGGATAAAGGGCTTAATTAACCCTCATTGGGATGTCAATCAAGGTTCTATTGGATCTAGGACAAACCCTCAATAGAGGGATTGTTTCAGTTCTTGATCAATTTATTAATACTTCGATCAAGTGCTAGAAATTTACCTTAATTAAGGGTCCACATATATATTTTTCACTCTCCCATCCTATAACAAAAAAGTGTGTCACAGATTCATGGATTACCCCGTGTATCAATTCTCTAAATACCCAAAAAGAGTAAAAGGATAGCAATAGATTAGGCTAAAAAGAATAAATTATCAATAGAAGCTAATAGAAGATGAAATGCAAATATCATAGAGAGATGAACAAAGAAACTCAAAGGTTTTATCCAAGGAAGAAAATATCAAAATTAAATATTTGGAATGTACGAAGAGAACAATTTTGGAATGGGAAGAAGCAAAATGGTGATTCAAAAGATGAGCAATATAGTTGGTTAAAGGATAAATATGATTGTTTTTTCAACATTGTGCAAATTAAAATAAGAAAATAAATATTATATGGGAGATGGAGGGGGCTAGAGGGAGGAGAGTAAGGAGGTTTCAAGTCATAGTTTCTTTGGGTGTCTCCCATTTTATATCATTGTATCAAGAACCAAGTAGAGCTAATATATCTTAAAAGATAATAAAGTTGCCAACATTTTTTTTAAGGTTTATAGATGATGAACCAAATGAATACTAACATAGGAAATATCCAAAGAGGAACTTAGAGTAGTGATGTAATTATTTAAAAAACATAAAATCGTAGGACCGAATTGATGGAACACTATTTTCTACTGATGTTTGCATGATCTATTAAAGGAGGATTTACTTAAAGTGGTATAGGAATTGAGTGTATATGGTCAAACATTCGGTGCTTTAAAATCTACTTTCATAGCATTGATTCGGAAAAAATGACTCTCTATCATCCTTTGAGGAGTTCACACCAATCTCTATTTGAAACTCAATTTATAAGATAATTGCAAGGAGACTAAAGAATGTTTTCTTAAACCACATGTCTCAGGAACAATTTGGTTTCCTCAATCATAAATAGAGTCACTATGATATGAAAACGAGAGGCTTATAGTCTCACCATTTCACCAACATGAAAAATATTTAAAGAAATATAAAGTTATCTCTTTCTTGATGGGAAAAGACTCAACCAATCAAGTCACAAGTTGACTTGGTGCAAAAAAAGAATGTCCATAGATGTCCTTCTCAATTTAAGAAGAATGTCCACCAGAGTCCAAGCATCATTGACGAGAGGAGTGCAAGCCTCCCTGTCCACTACTCGAGAAGGAACATATCGAGTTGGCGAAGAGAGAAGAACTAAGCATAAGGATGACATAGCCAACACGAAGTTAGTGTCATCCATCCTACCATCTTACATACCCCCTCTGAGCACTGATATTAACAGGCATAATGTCCCTAGAGACTTTGAATACACTCTATTCACTGCATATCTACCGAAAGGAGTGCACACCTACCGCGCAGATCAAGACAAGGTTACAACGTTGAAGTTTTGCGACTTCAACCTAGGGGACCGTAAAGTTTACAACATGCTCGCCCCGTATAAGTACTTGATGAGAACTAAGGGCAAGAATTCGAAGATCATCCCTCAGCAATGAATGATGAACCTTGCGCAATCTACTTCGCTCAACGTTATGAAAATACTACACTTTGGTAGACACCAAGAGGTGAATGCTTATGTAAAATTGTTTCTAGCAAGTTACCACGGAGGATACCTGTGGTTATATCATCGCATAATTGTTGATCCGGAGCTAATCAATAGGATCATCGGCCTAAGTTATTCAAGTATAGATTTCTACAGCGTAACATTACACAAACAGAAGAGATCCATCATCATTTTCCTCCCTCCATTATATAGAGTTTTGAAGTTCCTTACTTTCCCATCATCCCATTTTATTTAATGTTTAATAAATCAATTCACAAAAATCCTCCCCATACATATGTCACCCATCCCCTTCATTCCTCCAAAAACTATTTTCTTTATTTAATTAATTACCATTATTTCCCTCGCCCTCCTAGAGTCATTCCTAGAATCGCTCCTAGGTGTCCCCAAATTCCCTTACGGGTTTTAATGACCTTCCCCATTATTAAATTACTAGTTCGATTTAATTTAGAAGGTTATTTAATGCTAGATACCTTACTAAGTTAGATTTTCTGATTTTTCCTTGTGTTTCCCCTTTCTTTTTATGTTTCTTGCTTTTTTCTAGTTTCCTAATTATTTTAGATTTCCCTCTTTCCCCTTTTTATTTAAACTCAAAAAGGAAAGTGCATAAACTTATCCTTTTTCCCTTTTTCCTTCTAATGAATAAAATTTTAATAGCATAATAAGTAAATCAATTATTCCCCTTTTTAAATTTTATCCCAAAATATTTTTAAAATGATAAAATTTTATCACCAGTAAAATTTAGACCTAGACCTTATTTTCCTAGGCTGGGCAACATTTTTTTTTTAAGGGAAAGGTTTCAAATCTTCCTTAACACTTTATTTGTCCTAAAGCCATCTAGTCTTATCAAATTATTAAATAACCACACGACATGCCCTTCAGGTTGCACTACGTTCTCCAAGGGTGTCGCTCGCATATTTCCATTTTTCTTGCATGATGTGCCCTTCAAGATGCACCACGTGCTCCAAGGGTGCCACTCACCTCTTGACTAACTTGGTAGACATCAAAAACCACTGGAGTCAATACTCCGCTAGGTGATATTGTGGGAGAATAAGGGCCTCTAAGGAATAAGGCCCATGCCTTATTGCGTGCCCCTTAGAATCATCATGAGCAACTGGCGCAGTCAGCCCTCACGACATCATGGGCCTTCTCAAACTAGGTAGTCATTAACCTACAGTTCGAGCCATGACAGGAGTGCTAGTAGGCTGTGGCAGGGTTGTTGTCCACACCTCTCCCTCAATGTCTCTGGTAGTTGTGCATGACCCCTCTACTCCACATGTGAGTCTAGTCAACAAGCTATCATTAGCCTCCATCATCATCGAATCATGTCAGAAATATATCCATATCATATCATCTAATCAGATGCACTAATATCACATATAAAACAATCAAAGCTCAGTAGTTCACTCCCTGACTCTATCAAGAGTCCAAGGGTTCCATCGATGCCTTTGCATCCT
This sequence comes from Picea engelmannii, assembly GCA_009831015.1. Taxonomy (NCBI): domain Eukaryota; kingdom Viridiplantae; phylum Streptophyta; class Pinopsida; order Pinales; family Pinaceae; genus Picea; species Picea engelmannii. The sequence continues at coordinate 309,071 of ML777885.1, forward strand.
TGAGGTCCAAAATCTTGCACACTTAGTAAAACCGATTCAATAGCACATGTTTATGTCAATGCAACAAAACAACATGACATCAACCCATAAGACCTTATAATCAAAATCAATGTTTTAATAGCATAATAATTTGGATCACTTGCGAGCAAGTGTCCTCAAAGAATAAGTTCACTCAGTGCGTAAGAGAGGGATGTTACATACACCCCCTCTTGGTCTAAAATTTGTCTCGAAGATTCACAATATAAGTGCTAAAATAATGTGTATCACAGTATCATAGGTCTATCTATCAAAAAAAAATGGAAAATGTTGGTGTATATCATATGCGTCCTCCCAGGTCGTCGAGTGTGGACTATAGCTATCCCATTGGTCCTTGACCTTCTCTATTGTTCGACGTCGTAGCTGTCAAATGTGATGATCCAAGATGCAGATTGGCTCAACCATGAGTGCCCCCTCATCTGATACCTGCAAGGACCTCATTTCAGTAACATGTGTAGGATCACTAATATAATGTCTCAAAATAGATACATGAAAAACATCATGCATACACCTCAAGGAATCAGGCAAGGCTAGTCGATAGTCCATGGGCCCCTTTCTTTCCACGATCTCAAAAGGTCCCACAAACCTAGGAGAGAGTTTAGCTCCCTTTCCAAACTTGATCGAATTCTTATGCAGTTTTACCCACAAGAAGAATCGATCGCCAACCTCGTAACTACGTTCAACATGGTGCACATCGACATAACTCTTCTGTTGATCTTGCGCTTCTTTAATCCTTTGTCTTATTTTTTGCATTTCCTCCTCCATTTATTGGATTGCTTTTGGTCCCACCAGGACCCTATCCTCAAGTTGATCCCAACTCAAAGGCATCTGACATGGTCACCCATAAAGAGAATCGAAAGGCACCATATTAATGGTGCTTTGGTAACCGTTGTTATAAGCGAATTCAACCAGTGGAAAGAATTCTTCCCAACACTTTCGTTGGTCCATCACATACATGCACAACATGTCCTCTAAGGTTTGGTTCATTCATTCGGTCTGCCTGTCAGTCTCTGGGTGATACACAGTACTAAAGTTAAGTTGGGTTCCCAAGGCCTCTTGGAAACTCATCCAAAATCGTCTAGTAAACATTGATCATCGACTGGATATAATCCTCATAGGCACGCCATGAAGCCTCACAATCTCAATGATCAAAACTCTAGCTATGCCAGGTGCTTGATACATCATACACATAATAATAAAGTGAGCACTCTTTTTCAGAGTGTCTACTACTACGAAAATTGATTCATGTCTCCTTGCCGTCAGTGGAAATCCAACAATAAAATCCATCGAAATAACCTCCCATTTTGATTCCGGAATAGTGTGGCTATAGTAATCCTACTCGATGTCTATGTTCAGCCTTTACCTGCTAACATTCTAGACATCTGGCCACATAGTTGACTATATCTACCTTCATTCCCTTCCAGAAGAATAAGGGTTTAAGGTCTGCCCTCATCTTCGTGACTACTGGGTGAGCCATGTAGACTGCTCTATGAGCCTCGCATAGGATCAATCTCCTCAACTCGTCGTTCGGTGGTACGTAATCCAATTTTTAAACCTCAATAATCCATCATCGTCAAACATAAATCCTTCAAATCTTGGTACCATCATTGTGTTTTGTCCGATAAAACCCTCGACCACTTTGTACCAGTCATTGTAACATTGTAAAGTTAGAATATTTTTACGTAGGTTCGTCTGAAGAGGCAACACTGAAAATATGCATGGTATCTGACTCAATGCATCTTCCATTCAGTTCACTGTTCCTTTAATGTAAGTAATCTCAAAGTTGTACTTGCTAAGAAATTCAGTTCAGGTCACTTTGTGTAAAGATGTGTTGTAGTCCACAGTGGTCCATCTTTAGTTCAAATTTTCATGCAACAATATAGTGTCTCCAAACCTTCAAGGCATATACGATGGCTAACAACTCCAAATAGTGCATCATGTAGTTCCCCTCATGCCTTCTTAGTTTCCTCGAGATGTAAGAGATCACTCGTCCATCTTGCATCAAGACTCTACTTAAGCCTTCCTTGGATGTGTTAGTGCATACCAAGAATTCTGCATCCATGTCAGGGACCCTTAGTATCGGTGTTGTTGTCAACAACTCCTTGAGCCTCTGAAATTCTTCCGCACATTTCTCGATCCAAACAGACTTCTTGTTCTTCTTCTGCAATTCTATGATCGGATTTTCTATCTTCGAAAATACGTTGACGAACCATCGATAGTATCCTGCTAAACCCACGAAGCTACACATTTCTTGGACATTCGTCGGCACAGGACATTCCATAATAGCCTCGACCTTTGCTGGATTCATGGAAATACCTTCGTTGGAGATGACATGCCCTAAGTAGTGAATCTCTGATTGATAAAATGAGCATTTGGACAACTTCCCATACAATTTGTGCTCTCGCAGACACTGTAGTACCAAACGCAAGTGCTCCTCATGCTCCTCCATCATTCGAGAATAAATCAAAATATCATCAATGAATACTTGGATGAACTTGTCTAATTATTCGCAGAACACCCTGCTCATCAAACTCATGAATACCCATGGGGCGTTTGTCAGTACATACGGTAAAACAGTAAACTCGTAATGTCCAAACCTTGTCTTAAAGGTGGTCTTAGGGACATCATCCTCGTTGATTCATAACTGGTGATACCCTAATCGTAAATCGATCTTTTAGAATACCATCGCACCCTTCATCTGATCAAACAGATCATCAATCCTCAGCAACGGATATTGATTCTTGATCATTGCCTTGTTCAATTGACAACAGTCAATGCAGAGCCTCCATGACCCATCCTTCTTTCAGACTAAAATAATAGGCGCACCCTACGGTGACACACTTGGACATATCAGTCCTAGGTCCAACAATTCTTTCAGTTTCATTCTCAACTCCTATAACTCCGAGGTCGACATCCGATAAGGTGTTCTAGATATTGGTTCAGTCCCCAATTTTAGGTTAATAGTAAACTCTAATTCCCTCTCCAGCGACATCCCAGGTAACTCCTCTAAAAAGATGTCTGCAAAATCTCTCACCATCGGAAGGTGTTCTAGACCTTCCGCTATTGCCTTCTAGTTTAACGCAAGGATCAAATAATGCTTGCACCCCTTGCGCATGCTCTTCCATAGCTGCAAGGAAGAGATGAACATCAGGGAAACTCCTTGGTTCCATCTTACAATCACACGTCTCTGTCCATCGTCATCAACCAATGTTAACTGTTTCTTCTTACAATTGAGTATCTCCTCTTTCGATTCCAACGAATCCATACCAATCACGACATCATAAGATCCTAAGATCATGATGTATAGTTTGGCCCTAGTGACAAACTCTCCCAGGTTAAGGGTACAACCCGTAACCTTTCCTCCAACCTTTTGTTTGGCTCCATAATCCATCTCTACGAAGCCAAAATCGTCCTGTTCAACTTCCTTTACCTTAATCCTTTTTAGTGTTGCACCAGAAATGAAACTCTCGGTAGCACTGGGATCTATCAAAATACTAAGGGTCTGGTTAGCGATGGTACCTAACGTCTCGAGAATAGTCAACTGGTGTTCTGCCTGGCAGTTATTCACCACTGCATGAATCCGATGGGCCTTGCCCATATCTCTTGTGGTAGTGGGTCCGACTGATCTAGATACTCTAGTCCTCTCCATAGGGTAGTAATGTTGGTAGTGTGGATCCCCACACATCTAACACCCATTATTTGGTCCATTACTCCTGGTACCCAAATTAAAAGATGACGGCCCACCAGCCTAAAATCTTGGTCTGTTCAGTTGAACAGGCCTAAACTACTGCTCCTGCGGTTGATGCTATTTTTTATGTTGTGGTCCCCGATAAGGTGTTTGTTGTTGAGGTGTCGGTCATCAAGGTGTAGCGAAAGTGGATCCCCTCTGGAAGCCACGATATCCTAGCGTATGTCTACCTGGTGTCTGATGTTGTTGCGTACCAGATGACACCAGCCCTACTGGTATCGCTGGAGTCCTGCTCTGACCCCTGCTAATAAGCTCCCCCTCTCCTATGAGGGCCTTCTGGATGAAATCATGCAAGTTCTGAGGCATCAGAATCTTAACCTTTGCACGTATGTTGCCATTAAGTCTGAACACAAACCTGTTGACCTTAAGTTTCTTAGTATTAAGATGCAGAGCATACCATAGTAGCTCCATAAAACAAGCTTTGTAATTGAGCACCGTACGACCACCCTGTTGTAAGGCATTAAACTCGTTGAGCTAACGCTCAATGAATTCCTCTGATAGGTACCTCTCTTGGAACCGTTCCTCGAACATTTCCCATGAAATGTCTTTGACGACCATGTTCAGTTGTGGCAGGAGTGTCTTCCACCCTAGAAGAGTTCTCCCCTTCAGTTGAAATATCGCCATGCAGACTTTCATGTTGGAGGTATAGTTGCGAAGTGTAAAGCACATCTCCATATTCTCCAACCATGCCTTGGAAGCTTTGTTGTATGGGGCACCAAAGAACTCGAGAAATTTAACCTTCTCGATTTCATGGTGAATGCTACCAGTACCGACCAGAGCGTTCGGTGGACCCTCAGGGTGTGCCGACGCTCTGGCCTTATCTCTGTCCAAACAACTGATTAGTGCCTCATATATGCATTGAAAATATCTCATCAATCCAACCAAATCACCTACTACTATCTACTCTTTCTCGACAACCTATTTGTCTACATGGGGGTTAGGCCCCTCAGGCATGGATGTTACTGGAGGCTTCACGCTTCCACCCCTAGCATTCCGTCGTCTGCCTCTGCGATGTCCTCTAACCATGATTACCTGCATGAATACAAATCAACTAAATTAGCAACATTGTAATCAAATACCCAATCAACAAAATTCATAGTGATCCCAAGTCATGGGTTGAACCCCCGCTCTGATACCAGATGTAATGCCCCCTTGGTTATGACTACAAGTGAGGCAGAAGTGAAAATAATTTTCTTTTTGAAAGGAAAGAGGTGAGGACAACAACAGTTAACTACACACTGATGACGAAAGAAAGCATGCAGTCCAGACAACAGGATACCATGACACCACACACAGGCAAGAGGGAAACTAGGTGAAACGTGCATAGACAACAAGGAGAAAATGACTACCTGCCTGACATAACAAGACACGCCTACAAGATTAAAGGACAACATCCCTTCCCGAAACAATGGCCTTGACAAACAAGACTAGAACCTCAAGGCGCGCAAACCAAATGCATGAAATCATTCCACCCATGCGCTTAAAGAAACTTGCCATGCTTGTCCACACTCACTCAGAATGCACCAACTCTGGAAAAGTTCTCGTAAGGCACGCCATGATCCCCTCATTAGGAATCATGCCATCCCTAGGTGATAGATGCATCAATAACCTTGGCACATCACATCCTATATGGACCAAGGACTCTAGATAAATCCGACGCGCTAGAAACTGAATATCGAGAGGAAAACCACACTCATAACCCAACAACAGGTCGACGAAACGCCAGAGGATGAAGACAAGGGATGACACAAGCCAATACACGACATCACCCACGACCCAACCAATCACCCAATCTAAACTAGTCAATGATTAGAATCTATTTTAACATGGGTTTCCATTCTAAATGGGGCACATCTAAAGTTATAAATAGTCATTAATGCACCCACTAATTTAACATTAATACAATCAATAAGGAAGTCTAAGTATTCAATACTAGAACTATAATTATAAATACAATCTAACCTCAATTATAATCAATTTAGCAAGTCTAAAATTGACAATCTAGTCTTTACTCACCAATCTAATTTTAATCATTAGTACAACCTAAATGAACAATTCTATAATGATCCAAATCTCCGTCCAACTAGCCATTAACTTAAATAAAAACATTAACAATCCTAAAGTAGAATGCTACCATTATAACACTTATGAACAATTAAATCTTAGCATGTAGTATAGCTATATTGACTGAACTAACAATACTAGTTGTCTATTAACATTGAGAAGGAAACTGCTAACTATTAACATCACTGTAGAAATTTAACAAGGCAATTAACATGACAATTAACATAACAATTAATATAGCAATAAAAAGGCAATTGACATGAAAATTAACATAACAATTAATATAGCAATAACAAGGCAATTAACATGACTATTGACCATTTAACTCATTGTGGCAATTAATTATTAAGGAGGAATCTGCTGACCATTAACTTGTTGTAGCAAATAACATGGCAATTAGTATGGCAATTAACATAACAATTAATATAGCAAATAACAAGGCAATTAACATGACTGCTGACCATTTAAATCGTTGTGGCAAATACTCATTAAGAAGGAATCTGTTTTCCATTGACTCGATGTAGAACATAACATGGAAATTAATGGACCAAAGACATCATTGTAGAAATTATGTTGGGCAGTGAGAACGTTGGGTACACTCAAATTGAAGGAGGTTAAAAGAAAACACAAAACCGCAGAAGGATCAACTCGTGATCATTCAACAACAATGCAGTCACAGTTTAAAGGAAAATTGTTGTACGACACATCAGAAAAATGGAGTACACAAATGGTGGAAATCATGCCCATTCAACAGCAAAAGCACTCAAAATTAAATGGCAAAATTTGGTCATTCCAGCAACAACACAGTCAGCAATTAAGGGCAAAACGTCGTCAATCAACAACAAAACTCAATCAAATTTAAAGGCAGTTTGTTGTGCTACTTATCAACAAATTCGTGGTCATTTTTTGACAACAATAAAATCAACGCAAACCACATAGGAAGGGATACATAAATTTGTTGAGATTAACCATTCGTTCCACACATCAACAAAACATAGTATACAAATTTAAAGGCAAAACGTGCCTAGTTGACAACAAACTCAATCAAATTAAAGGAAAATCGTATCCATGCAACAACAATGCAGTCAACCAAATACCAAATATGCTACACATTAAGGAGAAAATGTGGTCATTCAACAACAACACACAATCAATAATTAAGGGGAAAATGCAGTACAACCACCCCAAAAAGGAATGTCGTTGTTGTCATTAAGGTTTGGCAAATTTCTGCACGCACACACTAGATAGGAACTGGATTGTTGTCGTTTAAAAACAAGGCAATCACTGTACATAAACGAGATATAGTTTCGCATTAACATTAAATACAAATCATAAATGCCCTTAACTAAAATGGTAGACACCATAATACCATTTCCCTTCACTTAAACGGGAAATCAATAAGGACACGACACAGTAAAGAAATTCTAATTTCACTCAAGGGTAGCACGTTGTCAAAACGTCTTCAACGAGTTTAAAGAACACACACACACACACACACACACACACACACACACACACACACACATATATATATATATATATAACGCAGTCAAATTTAAGGAAAACAATGGTCGTTCCGGTTAACAACTCGTTGTCCAGAAGCCAAATACAATCGATGTCCAACAAGAACATTTTGGTACACTACCACACAATTGTTATAAAAAATGATAACGTTTCCTAAAACTATAAAGATTGGGTCCTTATTATAATTTTCTCATTATCAAATCATACACAAAAATCGAATTGTAGATCGCAGTCACCAAGTGAAATGGAATTCAATAACTAAGGAATCGTAGTCAATAAAATAAAGAAATCGCAGTCCATACACCCAACCAGTGCTGAGATTAGTGTAATAACGTAGATGCATAAAAAAATAAAATGCAAACAACAGTAAGAGAGTGCAAAGATCCAAGGTTAAGCCCTTAAGGCGCGGAGAACAAAACCAACGCAGAGATAAACCGGCAAGGGCAAGGAAACCCATACGCAGAGGTCTTCGCTAGATGGTGCAAGTCCAAAAAATCAGCCAAGGATAACAATGGAGGTAGACGGCTGATAGGAATGTCCTTCGCTCATCATCGACGCACAGAAAATCAAGGTGTTGAGATCCATAGGTTTATTAAAGCTGAAGCGACGACCATAGATTAGGCTCATGGCTGAATCCTCAGGCAAGGACTGATGAGCTAGGGACGAAAGGAAAAAACAACCAAAATCATCACAAATCAATACACCAAGGGGTGGTCAAGACATGCCAGAAATCGAAGCCCACGGGAGTCAATCAATCATCAAGCTAAAGGCTATGGAATAATTCATTCATCAACTAGAATGCTAAGACAATCAATTTCCTTACCAAATCAAAGATGCAGATCTAAAAGCATAAATCATACTAACAATCTACCATGCAAAAATAAAGAAAGCGTACCTTTTCCTAATCACTTGCTCCGAGTTGATGTCCTGCGCGCTTCATGCAACTCCTGCTTCCCGACCGATGAGACTTCACCGGTACTTCCCATCCAATGGTAGAGGTACTCTTCTTCCCCCTTAGCCCCTCGAGCCGCAAAGGAGCCACACACACTATCCATAGATTCAGCTAGCTCCTAGCTCACCTCACAAGGCCAAGATACCACTCCTCACCCAGCTGGCTATCCCAACTCCCACAAGCTAAGTCAGTCACATATAGATTTATGTAGTGTAACGTTACGCAAACAGAAGAGATCCATCATCATTTTCCTCCCTCCATTATATAGAGTTTCTAAGTCCCTTACTTTCCCAAAATCTCATTTTATTTAATGTTTAATAAATTAATTCATAAAAATCCTCCTCGTACATGTGTCACCCATCCCCTTCATTCTTCCAAAAACTAATTTCTTTATTTAATTAATTACCCTTATTTCCCTCACCCTCCTAGAGTCATTCCCATAATCGCTCCTAACTGTCCCCAAATTCCCTTATAGGTTTTAATGACCTTTCCCATTATTAAATTACTAGATCGGTGTAACTTAGAAGGTTCTTTAATGTTAGATACCTTACTAAGTTAGATTTTCTAACTTTTCCTTGTGTTTCCCCTTTCTTTTTGTGTTTCCTACTTTTTCCTAGTTTCCTAATTATTTTAGATTTCCCTCTTTACCCTTTTTATTTAAACTCAAAAAGGCAAGTGCAGAAGCTTACCCTTTTCCCTTTTTCCTTCTAATGAATAAAATTTTAATTAGCATAATAAGTAAATCAATTATTCCCCTTTTTAAATTTTATCCCAAAATATTTTATAAATCAATTTAATTGGTTACCCCCTTCTTGTCATAAGATTAATGAAGATTATTATTATTATTATTATTATTTTGTTTGTTAATTTTTGCGAGAACTGTTGGCTACGTGATTAACCTGTGGCTTGAGAAACCATGACTCAGGGGCATCTAAGCCATCAAAATCACCCGAGGATCGCACCCGGCCTGAGCCACACCAACCCTTAACATGGTTGGATTTTTTGTCCTCCCAGGTTTCAAACCAATGACTTTAACAACATGGAGTGGCTTAACAACACACTCTGTCACCGACTTTCCTACACCCTGGGGACTATTATTATTATTATTATTATTATGTTTTTTTTTTTTAAATATATATTTTTTATTTGTATATTTAAAAAAAAAAAAAGATAAAATTTTATCACCAGTAAAATTTACACCTAGACCTTATTTTCCTAGGTTGGGCAATATTTTTTTTGTTAAGGGAAAGGTTTCAAATATTCCTTAACACTTTATTTGTCCTCAATCCATCTAGGTTTATCTAATTATTAAATAACCACGAGACGTGCCCTTCAGGATGCTCTATGTGCTCCAAGGGTGCCACTAGACTCTTTCCATTTTTCTTGCGCGATGTGACCTTCAGGATGCACCACGTGCTCCAAGGTTGCCACTCAATTTTTGACTGACTTGGTAGACATCAAAAACCCCTGGAGTCAAATACTTTTCCATGTGATCTTGTGGGAGACTAAGGGCCTATAAGGAATAAGGCCCCTGTCTTATTGTGCACCCCTTAGAATCATCATGAGCGACTTTCGCACTCGACCCTTAGGACATCGTGGGCCTTCTCTAACTAGGTAGTCGTTAACCTACAGTTTGAGCCATGGTAGGAGTGCTAGTAGGTTGTTGCAGGGTTGTTGTCCACACCTCTCCTTCAACGTCTCTGGTAGTCATATGTGACCCCTCTATTCCACATGTGAGTCTGGTCGACAAGCTATCATCATCCTACATCATCAACAAATCATGTTAGAAATATATCCATATCATATAATCTAATCAGATGCACTAATATCACATATAAAACAATCAAACCCCAGTACTCCACTCCCCAACTTGATCTGGAGACCAATGGTTCCATCGATGCCTATGCAACATCGAGGTCCAAAATCCTGGACACTTGGTAAAACTGAGTCAATAGCACCTATCTATGTCAATGTAGCAAAACAACATGACATCAACCCATAACACCTCATAATCAAAATCAATGTTTTAATAACATAGTAATCTGGATCACTTGCGAAAAAGTGTCCTCAAAGAATAAGTTCACTCAGTGTGCAAGAGTGGGATGTTACATACACCCCCTCTTGGTATAAAATTTGTCCCGAAGTTTCATAGTATAAGTAGTGAAATAATGTGTATCACAGTATCATAGGTCTATCTATCAAACAAAAATGGAAACTGCTCACACATATCATATGTGTCCTCCTAGGTCGCTGAGTGTGGACTATAGCTATCCCACTAGAACTTTACCTACTCTATTGTTTGACGTCGTAGCTATCGAATGTGATGATCCAAGATCTGGATCAGCTCAGTCGTGAGTGCCCCCTCCCCAATACTTGCGATAAACACATGTTAATAACATGTGTAGAATCACTAATATAATGTCTCAAAACATATACGTGAAAAACATCGTCCATATGCCTCAAGGAATCAGGCAAGGCTAGTCGATGGGCCATGGGCCCCTTTATTTCCACAATATCGAAAGGTCCCATGAACCTAGGAGAGAGTTTATCTCCCTTTCCAAACTTGATTGAAATCTTATGTAGTTTTACCCACAAGAAGACTCGATCGCCAACCTCGTAACTACAGTCAACATGGTGCGCATCAGCATAACTCTTCTGTCGATCCTGCGCTTCTTTAATCCTTTGTATTATTAATTGTAGTTTCTCCTCCATTTCTTAGATTGCTTGTGGTCCCACCAAGATCCTATCCTCAAGTCGATCCCAACTCAAAGGCGTCCGACACGGTCGCCCATAAAGAAACTCGAAAGGCACCATCTTAATGGTGCTTTGGTAACTGTTGTGATAAGAGAATTCCTCCAGTGGAAAGAATTCTTCCCAAATCTTTTTTTAGTCAATCACGTACATGCACAACATGTCCTCCAAGGTCTGGTTCATTCATTCGGTCTGCTCGTCAGTCTCCGAGTGATACGCAGTACTGAAGTTAAGTTGGGTTCCCAAGGCTTCTTGGAAACTCATCCAAAATCATCTAGTAAACACCAATCCTCAATCGGATATAATCCTCTTAGGCACAACATGAATCGTCACAATCTCACTAATGAAAACTCTAGCTATGTCAGTTTCCTAATATGTCGTACACACATGAATAAAGTGAGAACTCTTCATCAAAGTGTCTACTACTACGAAAATTGAGTCATGTCTCCTTATCATTAGTGGCAATCCAACAATAAAATCCATTTAAATAACCCCCCATTTCGATTCTAGAATAGTGTGTGGCTATAGTAATCATGTTGGATGTCTATGTTCAACCTTTACCTACTGAAATTCTAGACATCTAACCACATAGTTGACTATGTTTTCCATCATTCCCTTCCAGAATAATAAGGGTTTAAGGTATTCCCTCTTCTTCATGACTCTTGGGTGAGCCATGTAGACTTCTCTATGAGGCTCACTTAGGATCAAGCTCCTCAACTCCTTGTTCGGTGGTACATAAATCTGATTTTTAAACGTCAATAATCCATCGTCGTCAAACGTAAATTCTTCAAATCTTGGTACCATCATTTTGTTTTGTCTGATAAAACCCTCGACCTCTTTGTACCAGTCATCATCAAGTTGTAAAGTTAGAATCTTTCCACGTAGGTTCGTCTAAAGAGGCAACACCGAAAATATGCATGGTCTCTAACTCAATGCATCTGTCACTCGATTCATTGTTCCTTTTATGTAAGTAATCTTGAAGTCATACTCACTAAGAAATTCTAACAACGTCGTTGTCACATGGTCAGGTCAATTTGCGTAAATATGTGTTGCAGTCCACAATGGTCCGTCTTTAGTTCAATTTTTTGTCCAACAAGGTAGTGTCTCCAAACCTTCAAGGAATATACGATGGCTAATAACTCCAAATCATGTGTCATGTAGTTCTCCTCATGCCTTCTCAGTTTCCTTGAGATGTAAGTGATCACTACTCTGTCTTGCATCAAGACTATGTCTAAGCCTTCCTTGGATGCTTCAGTGCATACCGAGAAATCCGCATTCATGTCAGGGACCTTTAGTATCAGTGTTGTTGTCAACATCTCCTTGAGCCTATGAAATTCTTCCGCGCATTTCTCTGTCCAAACAAACTTCTTGTTCTTCTTCTGTAATTCCATGATCAGATTTTCTATCTTCTAAAATCCCTCGACTAACCGTCGATAGTATCCTACTAAACCCATGAAGCTATGCAGTTTCGGGACATTCGTAGGCATAGGCCATTCCATAATATCCTTGACCTTTGCTGGATCCATGACGATACCTTCACTGGAGATGACATGCCCTAACTAGTGAATCTTTGATTGATAAAATGAGCATTTGGACAACTTCCCATACAATTTGTGCTATCGAAGACACTGTAGTACCAAGTGCAAGTGCTCTTCATGCTCCTTTGTCATCCGAGAGTAAATCAAAATATCGTCAATGAATACTTGGACGAACTTGTGCAAGTACTCGCGGAACACCCCATTCATCAAACTCATGAATTCCCCTGTGACGTTTGCCAATCCAAATGGTAAAATAGTAAACTCGTAATGTCCAAACCTCATCTTAAAGGTGGTCTTAGGGACATCATCCTCCTTCATCCGTAACTGGTGATACCTTGATCACAAATCGATCTTTGAGAACACCGTTGGACCCTTCATTTGATCAAATAGATCATCAATCCTCGACAACGGATATTGATTCTTGATCGTTGCATTGTTCAATTAACAATAGTTAATGCAGAGCCTCCATGACCCATCCTTCTTTCGTATGAAAATAATAGGCACACCCCATGGTTACACACTTGGACGTATCGGTCCTAGGTCAAACAATTCTTTCAATTGCATTCTCAACTCCTGTAACTCTGGGGTCAAGATCCGTTAAGGCATTCTAGCTATTAGTTCAGTCCCTAGTTTTAATTCTATAGTAAACTCCAATTCCTTCTCTGACAGCATCCCAGGTAACTCCTCCAGAAAGATTTTTGCAAACTCTCTCACCACTGGAAGGTGTTCTAGACCTTCTGCTACTCCCTTCTCGTTTAATGCAAGGACAGTATAAATCTTGCACCCCTTGCGCATGCTCTTCCGTAGCTGCAAGGGAGAGATGAACCTCAGGGAAAATCCCTAGTTTTGTTCGACAATCACACGTCTTTGTCCCTCGTCATCGACCCATCTCAATCATTTTGTCTTACAGTTGAGTATCGCCTCATGCGATTCCAACTAGTCCATACCAATCACGGCATCATAAGATACTAAGATCATGACGTACAGGTTGGCCCTGGTGAAAAACTCTCCCAGTTTTAGGGTACAACCCATAACCTTTCCTCCAACCTTCTGTTTTGCTCCAGAAGTCATATCTACGAAGCTAAACTCTTTCTGTTCGACTGCCTTTACCTTAATCCTTTTTAGCATTGCACCAGAAATGAAACTCTCATTAGTACTAGGATCTATCAAAATACTAAGGGTCTAGTCAGCGATGGTACCTAACGTCTCGAGCACAGTCGACTGGTTCTCTTCCTAGCGGTTATTCACCACTGTATGAATCTAATGGGCCTTACCCATATCTCCCACGGTAGTGGGTCCAACTAATCCAGACTCTTTAGTCCTCTCCATAGGAAATCGTGTTGGTATTGTGGCTCCCCACATGTCCAACACCCCTTCTTCGATCCAGTACTCCTGGTACACAAAGTAGAAGATGATGACCCACCATCCTGGAATCCTGGTCTGTTCTGCTCAACAGGACTAAACTGCTGCTACTGTGGTCGAGGCTGCTACTAATGTTGTGGACCCCGATAAGGTGCCTGTTGTTGAGGCATCAATTACCGAGGTGTAGTGAAAGTGGATCCCCTCTAGAATCCATGATATCCTAGCATATGTCTGGCTGGTGTCTGATACTACTGTGCACCAGATGACACCTTCTTTGCTGGTCTCGTTGGAGTCCTGCTCTGACCCCTGCTGATAATATCCTCCTCTGCTACGAGGGCCTTCTGGATGACATCATGCAAGGTTTGAGGCATCAGAATCCTAACCTTTGCACATATGCTGCCATTAAGGCGAAACAAAAACCGGTTGACCTTACGTTTCTCAGTATTAAGATGCAGAGCATACCGGAGCAGCTCCATAAGACAGGCCTCATACTCAGGCACTATACGACCGCCCTATCATAAGGCGTTGAACTCATCGAGCTGACACTCAATGAATTCCTCTGATAGGTACCTCTCTCGGAACCGTTCCTCGAACAGTTCCCATGAAACATCTTCGACTACCATGTTTAGTTGTGGTAGGAGTGTCTTCCACCATATAATAGCACTACCCTTTAGTTGAAATACCTCCATGCAGACTTTCATGTTGGAGTTATAGTCACAAAGTGCAAAGAACATCGCCATATTCTCCAACCATGCCTTGGCGGTTGCATCGTTCGGGGTGCCAAAGAACTCAAGAAATTCAACCTTCTCAAGTTTTGAATGCTACCATTAATGACCGGAGCACGTGGTGGACCCTTAGGGGGTGCCGACGCTCTGGCCTCATCTCTGTCCAAACGATTAATCAGTGCCTCAAAAATGCACTAAAAATATCTCATCAATCAAACCACATCATATACTGCTATGTGCTCCTGCCCAACAACCTGTTCATCTCTCTGGGGGTTAGACCCCTCAAGTGTGGATGCTACTGGAGGCGTCATGGCTCCTCCCCTAGAACCCTGTCGTCAGCCTCCGCAGCGTCCTCTAACCATGATTACCTACATGAATACAAATCAACTAAATTATCAACATTATAATCAAATACCCAATCAACAAAAGCCATAGTGATCCCAAGTCGCGTGTTGAACCCCCACTCTGATACCACTTGTAACGCCCCCTCGGCTACGACTACAAGCGAAGCATAAGTGTAAAGTTTTTTTTGTCTGAAAGGAAAGAGGTGACGACAACAATAGTTAACCACACATTGATGATGAACACAAGCACACAGTCCAGGCAACATGCTACTATGACACCAAGCACAGGCAAAGGGAAATTGTGCAAAATGTGCGTAGACACCAAGGAGAAAATGACTACCCGCTCGACGCAACAAGACACACCTACAAGATTAAAGGAAAACATCCCTTCCTGACACAATGGCCTTGATGAACAAGACTAGAACCTCAAGGCACATGAACCAAATGCATGAAAGCATTCCACCCATGTGCCTAAAGCAACTTGCCATGTTCATCCACACTCACTCAGAATGGACCAACTCTGGCCAAGTTCTCGATCATCGCTATCCTATAAGGCGCTCCATGATCTCCTCACTAGGAATCATGTCGTCCCCATGTGATAGATGTGTCAATAACCTTGGCACATCACATCCTATCTGGACCAAGGACTCCAGATAAATCTGACGTGCTAGAAACCAAATACCGAGAGGAAAACCACACCCATAACCCAACAACAGGTCAACGAAACACCAGAGGATGAAGACAAGGGATGACAAAAGCCAGTACATGACATCACCCATAACCCAACCAATCACCTAGTCTAAACTAGTCAATGATTACAATCTACTTTAACATGGGTTTCCATTCTAAACGGGGCACGTCTAAGGTTACAAATAGTCATTAATGCACCCACTAATTTAACATTAATACAATCAATCTAGCAAGTATAAGTATTCAATACTAGAACTATAATTATAAATACAATCTAACCTCAATTATAATCAATTTATCAAGTCTAAAATTGACAATCTAGTCTTTACTCACCAATCTAATTTTAATCATTATTACAACCTAAATGGACAATTCTATAATGATCCAAATCTCCATCCAACTAGCCATTAACTCAAATAACAACATTAACAATCCTAAAGTAGAATGCTACCATTATAACACTTATGAACAATTAAATCTCAGCATGTAGTCTAGCTATATTGACCGAACTAACAATACTAGTAGTCTATTAACATTGAGAAGGAAACTACTAACTATTAACATCGTTGTACAAATTTAACAAGGAAATTAACATAAACGTTACATAACAATTAATATAGTAATAACAAGGCAATTAACATGAAAATTAACATAACAATTAATGTAGCAATAGCAAGGCAATTAACATGACAATTAACATAACAATTAATATAGCAATAAGAAGGCAATTAACATGACTGTTGATCATTTAACTCGTTGTGGCAATTAATTATTAAGAAGGAATCTGCTGACCATTAACTCACTGTAGCAAATAACATGGCAATTAATATGACAATTAACATAACAATTAATATAGCAGATAACAAGGAAATTAACATGATTGCTGACCATTTAACTCGCTATGGAAAATACTCATTAAGAAGGAATATGTTGTCCATTCACTCGCTGTAGAAAATAACATGGCAATTAATGGACCAAAAACATCGTTATAGCAATTATGTTGGGCAGTGAGAACATTGGGTACACTCAAATTGAAGGAGGTTAAAAGACAATACAAAACTGTAGAAGGATCAACTCGTGATTATTCAACAACAACGCAGTCATAGTTTAAAGGCGAATTGATTTACCACACATCAACAAAATGCAGTGCACAAATGGTGGAAATCATGCCCATTCAACAACAAAAGAACTCAAATTTAAATGGCAAAACATGGTCATTCCAACAACAACACAGTCAGTAATTAAGGGCAAAAAGTGGTCAATCAATAGCAAAACTCAATCAAATTTAAAGGCAATTTGTTGTGCTACTTTTCAGCAAGTTCATGGTCATTTTTCAGCAACAATAAAATCAACACAAACCACGTAGGAAGGGATACATAAATTTGTTGAGATTAACCATTCATTCCACACATCAACAAAACACAATATACAAATTTAATGGCAAAATGTGCCCAATCGACAACAAACTCAATCAAATTAAAGGCAAATCATATCCATGCAACAACAACGCAGTCAACCAAATACCAAATATGCTACACATTAAGGGGAAAACGTGGTCATTCAACAGCACCACACAGTGAATAATTAAGGGGCAAACATAGTACAACCACCCTAGAAAGGAATGTCGTTGTTGTCATTAAGGTTTGGCAAATCGATGCACACACACACTAGATAGGAATTGGATTGTTGTCATTTAAAAACAAGGCAATCATTGTACATAAATGAGATACAATTTTGCATTACCATTAAATACAAATCGTAAATGCCCTTAACTAAAATCGCAGACACCATAATACCATTTCCCTTCACTTAATCAGGAAATCAACAAGGACACGACACGGTAAAGAAATTATGATTTCACTCAAGGGAAACACGTTGTCAAAACGTCTTCAATGAGTTTAAAGCATATATATATATATATATATATATAAAGTAGTCGAATTTAAGGCAAACAATGGTCGTTTCGGTTAACAACTCACTGTCAAAAAGCCAAATACAATCGATGTGCAACAAGAACGTTTCAGTACACTACCACACGATTGCTATAAAAACTGATAACACTGCCTAAAACTATAAACATTGGCTCCTTATTATAATTTTCTCATTATAAAATCGTACACAAAAATTGAATTGTAGATCACAGTCACCAAGTGAAATGGTAGTCAATAACTAAGGAATCTCAGTCAGTAAAATAAAGAAATCGCAGTCCATACACCCAACCAACGCTGAGATTAGTGTAATAACCCAGACACATAAGAAAATAAAACGTAGACCACAATAAGAGAGCACAAAGGTCCAAGGTTAAGCCCTTAAGGCACAGAGAACAAAACCAACATAGAGATAAATCAGCAAGGACGCAAGGAAACCCATACGCAGATGTATTTGCTAGATGGTGCAAGTCAAAACAATCAGCCAAGGACAACAATGGAGGTAGATGACTGACATGAATGTCCTTCGCTCATCATCCACACTCACAAAAGCAGGGCGTTGAGATCCATAGGTCTATTAACATTAAATCGACGACCATAGATCATGCTCATGGTCGACTGCTCAGGCGAGGATTGATGAGCTAGGGACAAAAGGAAAAAACAACCACAATCATCACAAATCAATACACCAAGGGGCAGTCAAGACATGCCGGAGATATAAGGCCATGGGATTCAATCAATCATAGAGCTAAAGGCTATGGAAAAATTTAGTCATCAACTAGAATGCTAAGACAATCAATTTCCTTACCCAATTAAACATGCAGATCTAAAAGAATAAATCATACTAATAATATACCATGCAAAAATAAAGAAAGTGTATCATTGCCCAATCGCCCTCTCTGAGTTCATATCCCATGCGCTTCGTGCAACTCCCGCTTGCCAACCGATGAGACTTCACCAGTACCTCCCAGCCAATGCTCGGGGTACTCTTCTTCCCCCTTAGCCCCTAGAGCCACAAAGGGGTGACGTACACTATCTAGAGATTCAACTAGCTCCTAGCTCGTCTCGCAAGGCCAAGTTAGCACTCCTCACCGAGTTGGGTATCCCAACTCCGACAAGATAATTCAATCAAGTATAGATTTCTGCAGCATAACATTACGCAAACATAAGAGATCCATCATCATTTTCCTCCCTCCATTATATAGAGTTTCGATGTCCCTTACTTTCCCAAAATCCTATTTTATTTAATGTTTAATAAATTAATTCATAAAAATCCTCCCCGTACATGTGTCACCCATCCCCTTCATTCCTCCAAAAACTAATTTCTTTATTTAATTAATTACCCTTATTTCCCTCACCCTCCTAGAGTCATTCCTATAATCGCTCATTCCTATAATTCCTTTATACGTTTTAATGACCTTACCCATTATTAAATTACTAGTTCAGTTTAATTTAGAAGGTTCTTTAATGCTAGATACCTTACTAAGTTAGATTTTCTAATTTTTCCTTGTGTTTCCCCTTTCTTTTTATGTTTCCTGCTTTTTCCTAATTTCCTAATTATTTTAGTTTTCTCTCTTTCCCCTTTTTATTTAAACTCAAAAAGGCAAGTGTGACGTGTCCTTTAGGACGCACCATGTGCTCCAAGGGTGCTGCTCTCCTTTTGACTGACTTGGTAGACATAAAAAATCCCTGGAGTCAATACTCTGCCAGGTGATCTTGTGGGAGACTAAGGGCCCTCAAGGAATAAGTCCCTTGCCTTATTGCGCACCCCTTAGAATCATCGTGAGCGACTGTTGTAGTCAGCCCTCACGGTATCGTGGGCCTTCTCGAACTAGATAGTCGTTAACCTACATTTCGAGCCACGACGAGAGTGCTAGTAGGTTGTGGAAGGGTTTTTGTCGACACCTCTCCCTCAACGTCTCTAGTAGTCTTGTGTGACCCCTCTACTCCACATGTGAGTCTAGTCGAAAAGATATCATCAGCCTCCATCATCAATGAATCATGTTAGAAATATATCCATACCATATTATCTAATCAAATTCACTAATATCACATATAAAACAATCAAACACTAGTAGTTCACTCCCTGACTCGATCCATAGTCCAACGGTTCCATCGATGCCTCTACATCCTCGAGGTCCAAAATCCTGCACTCTCAGTAAAACCAAGTCAATAACACCTGTCTATGTCAATGTAGAAAAACAACATGACATCAACCCATAACACCTCATAATCAAAATCAATATTTTAATAGCACAATAATCCCAATCACTTGCAAGAATGTGTCCTCAAAGAATAAGTTCGCTCAATGCACAAGAGAGGGATGTTACATGTGGTGTATTGGGAAATCTCATTAGCAAGATTCAACACAAGCAATTTCCAAAACAAGGAAACAGCTCCATTTTATTTTTCTCATCAAAATATTTTATATATGAAGGTACTTAGTATTCTAGAAAGATAAAACATCCCAAGAAAATTATAAATTTAGAAACATAAAATAATATACCTTAGGTTTTTTTCAATGGATAAAGTCAAGGCATGTTGACTATATGTAGTATTAGTGTAGTGATAAACAATTTGATAATCATAATTTAAACTTCAAAGATAGATTAGGTTTAACATCAAATAATTTTTTTAAATGGAATGCCCTATCACTAGTTATAAGAATATTCACATAAAAAAATTTAACACAAAAAAATTGTTTACCCTAATAATGTTATTGGAAGGAAATTCCACAATGATCTCTCTTGCCCATATATATACTTCCACATACTTAAAAAATTGTTTACCCAAGTAATGTTATTGGAAGGAAATTCCATAATAATCTCTCTCACCCATATATAAGAAGTTTAATGTTCAAGTAAATAAATGGTCGAAGAAATCTCTCAACATGCTACTAGATGAGATGGAAATTACATAAGAGAATACTAGTGTTAGATACAAAATATAATACTAGTGTTGTTTATCAAACACTACTTCACTCACTTTATGACTAATGGATGGTAGTGATTAGTTAATGTTAATCATGTTGTCTCTAGTTTTAGGTCCCTATATTCATGTCTAATGTAATATTTTTAGTTCAATAAGTTGTTGCCGATGAAGGTTAAATGCCCCTTTTCAGTTTTGTGAATTTTTTTTAATAGGAGAACAACTTTAGTTAACCCTCCATTGTTATAAAATCACAAACTTAATTGGAGTGTTTGAGTGTCCATATAATATTACATTTCTATATAAAATAATATTTCTATGAAAAAATACATTTAATATATTTGTATGAAAAATACATTTTTTTTTTGATACTTTTAAATCTTTAAATATATTTCTATATATAACTTATAAATTTCATTAATATTTATTACTTTTTATTAAATTGTTTTAGTGCATTGGAAATATTAACTTCATAAAATAAACATGTAATTATTTAATGTGTTTTTATGATATTGATTTTATGATTAAAAAGATTGACAATAAGTTGTATTTTAGTTATTTTTTTAAATTTTTAATAAGTTATGAATATCAGTCATGTTATACATAGTTTGAAAGAGATATCTAATGTTTATTTGAACAAGGTATTCCAAGAAAAAATAAAATGTATTCTTGTATTTTTTTAGTATAGAAAAAAACAATAATTTTAACTTCCAATTTAACATTAATAATTATTTTATAATACATTAATTTTTAACTTTCTTTCATTTTCAATTTCATTATTACATCACAATTTGTATTTAAATTTAGTTGTGATAGCTTTTTAATAATATCAATAACAATAAATGAAGAGATACCTTCTAGTCTATTACTACTTTGTAAGTCAATGATCTTAATCTTCAATCCACTCTCTCTTAAGACTTGAATATCTTTTACTATTATCTAAAGGAATTTTAAGAACTCTATAAATATTCATATTATTTAGTTTGTCTTTCATGATCAAAGCCTTACTCTTAATGGGTAGAATCTATATGAGAATTGGGAAATGGGATGTTTCTTCTAAATTTAATGTTATTAAAATAAAAGGCTTTTGTACTTGCTAAATTTTACTTTAAGTTTTTCTAAAAATTCTACAACCCTAAACATAATGATCAAATACAACTATTGGAGTAAAGTGACTCTAATTTTTCCAAAAAAAAAACTAATTTTATCAAGACTAAAACAAGATTTTGAACCTTGATTATTCTTTATTTCAACATTATAATTCAAGTTGAATTTGTGATGAAGCTAATTCCAAGATTTTTGTAAAAAAACATTCCTCCAAATTATTATTACATACACAAAAATTAAGGTAGGTGATTTACCTTGATATGATGACCATAACCTTTTCCTTCTCGATACTTAGCACATAAATTGTTCAACATTCTAAGTTTCAAAAACTGAGGGGTTGCTTTCCAAAAGAACAATACCTTTGGGTAAAGGAGAAGGATGAAGATTATTTAGCTAAAAGTCATTCAACACATCATGCATTCTCCATACACACCTCTACCTCGCTAATGTAAATGCCAAAAATGGTAAGGAGAAAATCACAACCTTGTTGAATTCTATATTAAAATTAATATTTTTTTACTAGTCTTCATTATTATTGGAATTGTTTTTTTAGGAAAAATGTTTAATTTTATGATAAGATTTTTTCTCCAAACACACCTCTACTTTACCAATATAAATGCAAAAAATGGCAAGGGAGAGAGGGAAACCTTCTTGAATCTATAGATATTAATTTATTTATTTTTCACTAGCTTTCACTATTTCTAATTTTTTTTTCAAGAAAAATTTAGTGGAAAAACATATGGGATGCTTTCATACATTTTTGTATGGAAACCTTAGTAAACCTACCAATTTAGAATAAT
Organism: Picea engelmannii; assembly: GCA_009831015.1. Lineage (NCBI taxonomy): Eukaryota > Viridiplantae > Streptophyta > Pinopsida > Pinales > Pinaceae > Picea > Picea engelmannii. The sequence continues at coordinate 331,568 of ML777885.1, forward strand.
GTATCTCACTTAGTAGAATTTGAATTAGGACCAACTCACATGGAATTAGCCTAATGCCCAACAACCTTAGAAACAACTGATACATATTCGAAAAATATTTCTGAAAATCATAAAAAAATAAAAGATATTTTAATATTATCTCAAAACTCCTTTAAAATAGTCCTAAAGTAATTAATTAGTCTAAGGTTTAGGGCAATATTAGAAACTAAAGTAATTAATTGGTCTAAAGTTTAGGACAATATTAGAAATTAGTCTAACTTTTATTCCACTTCATGGAGTGACTTTCTAACTATAAACTAATATTTTTGTCCATAATAATTTTAATATAAACTAATATTTTTGTCCATAATAATTTTAATTTAACATAGTAGGATTCTATAATTTGAAGAATTGCATCCACCATTTTAAAAATAAAAACAATAAAGACTCCCATTAAAGGTTTTAGTAAATTAATAACAATAAAAACTTCCATTTAAGGTTTTGGGAAATTATGTTCGAGTGGAATATGAGAACTGATAAGATAATCTCCCATTTTGATAATTTTCATATAATAACCTTTAAAATGTTTTTGGATTTTCCTTTAGCTAAACCTATTATGTTATAAAAAATATCTTATAATATAATATGAATTGCTTCATAAACGTTTTTTAGATGTGAATCCCTATCAATCATATATGTTATTTAGCTTTTCATATTACGATGTGCTTTAAAAATAGTTTAAGTTCTTATTTTTAAAAAGTGCAATAATTTATGGTTGTTTCTGTACATAGTGTAGCTTTTTTATTTTAATATATTTTTTATATGTATTTTTTTTTGTTTTAATTGATTATTTATAATTAAAATTAATGTGTTAAATATAATATGTATGATTTAGTTATATATATTTTTTAAATATTTATTTTTATAATTTGAAAGTTTTGTTATAAAATTATAATAAATTGTTTTGAAAAATTTATTATAAAACTCAAATTTTTATTATAAAAGTTTTTAGAGTTGGTTAATGTATGTAAAGATTCAATGATAATACACACATATTTTAATTAGGTTAATGTATGTAGAAATTCAACAACAATAGATACATATTTCAACAAGTTCAATTGGAATTATAATATTTAGAAAATGATTTTTAGGGGATGGAAAGCTTATTATGGGCTTGAAGACAATTGTAAATCAATTGATCTTTGGAGTTGGGATAAGAAGAAACTCCTCTTTGAGGATATTCTTACACCTATTATTCTTTATGGATGTGAAGTGTGGGCCTGTAGTATCTTTAGTGAATCCTGGAGAAAGATAGAGAAAATTAAAAAGATTTTTATAACCTATAATCTCAAAATTAAAGGAAATATGCCCTATCCCATCCTCCTCTTAGAAATAAGCCTCTCTCCCATTAAGAGAATGAATATGACTAGATACCTAATGTATAAGAACAAGTTAAAAAACATGGAAGACAAGAGACTTCCTAAAATTGCTTCAAAATATAGTCATAACTACCATCAACTCAAGCGAGTATGGAATAAAGATGCTCGGTCTTGGATAAACTATTGGGGAATCATGGAAGACACCATTTTGCAGAATAAAGATACTATTAATAAAAACGTCAAATCAAAATTTAAGGAGAAAATGTGGTGTGATAAAGAGTTAGAGGAAACAAGAAAATTGATGTATTATAAGGATGTAATCAACCGTAATCTAGAAGATCAAAATTATCTATCTGTTTTGCCAAGTGTAAATAAAAAATAAGCATTGCTAAGATAAGAACAAATTCCCACAAGCTCCTTAGTGAAACTGGGCATTGGTCAATTCCTAAAACACCATGGGATGAAAGAGTGTGTCACCTTTGTGACACTAAGAAGGTTGAAGATGAAAATAACTTTCTCCTAGATTATCGAGCCTATACCCATATGAGATCTCATTTTCAAAATATTTGACACATTACCAACCTTCCTAACCTCTTCAATCAACAAAAGTATGGTGTTCTTGGAAATCTTTTCTTAATGCTTTTCGAGGTCATAATTTTTTTTCTAAAGAATCACAAGTAATTACTTACCCTCTTAAGGTTCAATAGACCAATTCGGTCTTAGTGGGCATTCATCATCATCATCATCATCATCATCATCATCATCATCATCATCATCATCATCATCATCATCATCATCATCATCATCATCATCATCATCATCATCATCATCATCATCATCATCATCATCATCATCATCATCATCATCATC
>ML777885.1:333845-346551 GCA_009831015.1 Picea engelmannii
TTTAAAATATTTATTATACATAAATCATAATCCATGAATATAACATGTACAATTTAATTAAATAAAAGTAATTTGTTTTAATTAAAAAATTATCTTTTTATTATTTTAATAAAAAAAAAAAAAAAAATTTAACCCATTATATTACTTTAAAAATCCTTTATATTATTATGGGTAAATAATTTTTTAACCAATTATTTTATTTCAAAAATCCTTATGAGTAATGATAAATGTTTTTTTTTTGTTTGTTAATTTGTCCGGACCTTCTTGGATTAACCTTTGGCTTGAGAAACAACGACTTAGGGGCATCTAAGCCGTCAAAATCACTCAGGGATCGCACTCGACCTGAGCCACACAAACCCATAACATGGTTGGATTTTGTGTCCCTGCAGGTTTCGAACCGATGAATTTTCAACATGGAGTGGCTTAACAACACACTCTCTCACTAACTGTCCTACACCTCGGGGACAAGTAATGATAAATGTTATTTTTCTTTTTAAATATTAAAAAAAAATGTCACTACTTTTATGGAAAATTTCATATGATCTATAAGTGAAACTAATTTTAAAATATCAAAATAATAATTCGATCGAATTACACCATATTTGAGGTTATAACTTGATTTAAACATTGTTTAAAATATTAAAATAATAATTTGGTTCAAGTTCACCATATTCTAGGTTATATGGTTAGCTCCATTTATGTATAGATTATATAAATTAATTAGAAACAGTTTAATTTAAAAGTTATAAGTATGAAATTATTGGGTATGGAGGTGATTAGTTATATAATAGATTCATTTTAATAGTTAATTGATAAAGAACACAAAGAGGGATGTAATATCTCTACATACAAATATTTAACTTTTCTTCAAGTTTTGTACTCTAAAAAATGTTTTCACTTGGAGAGATATAATCTCTCTGGATACTTTATAAATCTATAACTAAGATTGATCTATGCTAGTTTAATACATTAATATTAAAATATTAAAAATTATTAATATTTGAGTGTGTAGGTTTTCACAATTATTCATAATGCTAGAGAATTTTCCGGATTCAAACTATGTGAGAAGTTTTGAAACATCCAACATTTAGAATGGACACTCCAGTCTCCACCCATCATCACGGACATGAGAAACTTGATGAGTTGGAAAAGATTGTTGAGGTTGTAAATATAGGAGGGATATGTTGAGTGACAGTTAGAGGGGTAGGAGGTAATGGGTAGAATTGAATAAAAAGATAGATAGTAGTAGAGATTAGGGTATTTAGATAAAGGAAAAAAGAAGGAAAGTAATAAATTATGATAGTAAGGTAGAGAATGAAAGAAATAAATTATAGGTATTAATAAGAAATCGGTATTAGGAAGGAAAAATAATAATATATATTAATAAAGTATTAAATTATAATAAATACACAAGCTCTTCAATTTAGCAGTCAAGCAGGGCTTCCCTAAACCCTGGACACAAAGCCTCAATGTTCCTATTTTTAAAACTGGGGATAGAAAAATTCCCTCTAATTATAGGACCATTATGATTAGCCCGATTTTAGCCAAGCTTTATGGAATTATTTTGGAAAAGAAGATTAGCCTTTGGCTAGAAAGTCATGGTAAAAGAGCTAAAGGCCAGGCCAAGTTTAGGAGATATCATTCAACTGTGGACCATCTTGTTACCTTTAGGATCATTACATAGGAGTTCTGAAATACTAAAACCAATCTTTTTTGTTGTTTTGTTGACTTTAGAAAAGCGTTTGATATGGTTCCCAGGAAAAACCTTTTGAATAGGTTGGAAGAGATAAAAGTGCCTTTCGAGTTGAGGGATGCTGCAATAAGGATGTACAGGAATGTTATTGCAAAGTTTAAAAACGCTGAGGGCTGGTCAAAAGATATTAACTGCAATATCAAAGTCAAACAAGGTTGTCCCTTGTCCCCTACCCTTTTTGGCATATACATTGACAACTTAAAAGAATTCTTGGAAAATGCAGGTTGTTTCAGCCCTACTCTCACTGGTATAGTCATCAATCTTCTTCTTTATGCTGATGATATCGTTATTATGGAAAGGAGTCCTCATGATCTTGAAAATACTCAGGGATTTTTGCTCCAATATGGGTATGATTGTTAATATTGATAAGACTAAGGTCATGATTATTAAATCCAATAAGATCCCTTATGATACCTTTGTATATCACAACAACAACTTGGAGGAAGTGACTTCATATAAATATCTTGGAATTGATATTCACCACAAGCTTAATTGGAATTATAGAATTGAGAAAATGATTATTGGGGGATGGAAAGCTTATTATGGGCTTGAAAACAATTGTAAATCAGTTGATGTTTGGAGTTGGGATAAAAAGAAACTCCTCTTTGAGACTCTTGTTATACCTTTTATTCTTTATGGATGTGAAGTCTGGGGCTATAGTATCTCTCGTGAATACTGGAGAAAGATAGAGCAAATAAAAAAGAATTTTATAACCTATAATCTCAAAATTAAAGAAAATATGCTCTATCCCATCCTCCTCTTAGAAACAAGCCTCACCCCCATTGAGAGCATGACTATGACTAGATACCTAATGTATAAGAACAAGTTAAACAACATGGAACACAAGATGCTACCTTAAATTGCTTCAAAATCAAGTCATAACCATCGTCGACTCAAGCGAGGATGGCATAAGGATGCCAAGTCTTGGCTAGGCTATTGGGGAATCATGGAAGAAACCATTTTGCAAAATAAAGATATTATTAAAAAAAACTTCAAATCAAAATTCAAGACGAAAATGTGGTGTGATAAAGAGTTAGAGGAAAAAGGAAAATTAAGGTATTATAAAGATGTAATCAACCCTAATCTAGAAGATCAAAATTATCTATTTGTTTTGCCAAGTGTAAAGAAAAAAATAAGCATTGCAAAGATAAGAACAAATTCTCACAAGGTCCATAGTGAAACTGGACGTTGGTTAATTTCTAAAATGCCATGGGATGAAAGAGTGTGTCACCTTTGTGACACTAAGAAGGTTGAATATGAAAAACACTTTCTCTTAGATTTTCCAGCCTATACCCATATTAGATCTCATTTTCAAAATATTTATCACACTACCAACCTTCCTAACCTCTTAACTCAACAAAAGTATGGTGATCTTGGAAAGCTTATCTTAATGCTTTTCAAGCACAGAAACAAAATTCTAAAGAATCACAAGCAATCACTTACCCTCTTAAGGTCCAATAGACCAATTTGGTCTTAGTGAACATTAATCATCATCATCATCATCAACCATAGGGTATTAATTAAAGGTGAAAAGGAAATAAATAAAAAACCAAGAAGATTGGGTATTTAGTTAAATTAAAGGTAGAGAAGGAAAGAAATTAATAAAGTATTAAATTATATTAACATTAATTTCTTAATGTTAATAAGAAATTAATAAAAGACATAAAAAAGTATAAGCTATAATGCTAGGGTAATAGTTAGAGGTGGGAAAAATTCGTGAAGATTAGCTAATCGATTAAAGGGTATTAATTAAGGAGAGAAAGAAAGAAATTAATAATAAATATTAAAGAAATATTAAATTATATTAAGTAAAGGTGGAAAGGAAGTTGTTAGTGAAGTTATGGAAAATTTAAATGGAATAAATTCAAGCTAATATTTTTTTATATTTCATAATATATTAATATTATAAAATATATGAATATATATTAAAATATTTCATATTTTTAAAATATATTAAAAAATTAATTATATATCAAACTAAAGCAATTATGATATAGGTATGAAATTACTGAGTAAAGAGGTGATTTGTTATATAAGTTGTATACATTAATATTTAAAATAGTAGTAGGCTAAACATTTTATGAAATGTTCATTTTTTTAGGGACATTTACTTTAAATTTGGGAAAAATTGTTAGATTCCTAGATTTGAGTGATTATTTTTGTATAATGAATGTCTATAATGAGTGTAAAAAATAATGATTCGTGTAAATTTATATGACAAAATTCCAACTAAAAAAACCATTTCTTAGAAAAGCCAGAAAACACCTTTAAAATATACTTAATTATATTCTAATGTCAAATTAAATTATTATTAGATACAATTGAAATATTAATATAAATATTAAATATCTTAAAAAAATTATGTAAGTAATAAGCAGTATCTAGGCAGCATTCAATGATGTATCTAATCAGTATGGTATATGATATATATATGTACGTATATTCTACTTTGTATATACCATTTGCTGCAACATTCACTGTTAGGTGAATGCTACTTAACAGATGACATAAAATATTGCTTATAACAACATATAAATTTCAAAATTTTCCTTTACTCTGGCACAATCAATACCATGAGTGGTTGACTGATTACGACATTAAGATAATTGTGAAATGTTTTAGTGAAAATTTCAATATTCCTACACTTTTCATTTTAACGTCAGATCATAATGAATTCTCTCTTTTGTCCATCCTCATCCTCGTCATACGAAACAGTACAGACTTGGAAACAAGTACTACGCTGAAAGTCTTAAGAAAGGGTGATTTGCCTGCATTTGGCATATCTAATCTTGAATTTGGCAATCAAAGAACAAAACGACACTCTCAGCTGTGAAAATGGGAGTGGGTAGACAGTTCCAGGATTCTAGCTTATTCAGTGATCACATTCTCACTGACTTATTTTATTTTGTCTCAATCACTCCACTCTCACGTACTTCCCTTCATATTAAAGGTGGAGTGTGTTATCGCACAGTTTGTATCTAGGTCAAATGTCTAGAGAATAGGGGGAAAACTGGCGTAACATGAACCTTCCCCACCCAATGTCACCTTAATGGGGAGGTTCTTTCTATTTAGGGAGGTTAACCTAGGGGAGACATCCCCGACCACCTAGGGTTTTGAAGAGGCTAAGGTATAAAGTCAAGATTAAAGTTTTCCCCTCATAGGTTACCGCCAAGGTCAGACAGTCTAGCTAATCATCTAATAAAGAAGTGTATGCCCAAATGAAAACACTTGTCTGAAACAAGACAATAATAATATAGTATATATGCAGGCTATAACTCAATCGGTTAGTACTTCAATGACTATCTGATATCAATTAATAAGCAATGTAAAACAATAGATATCAAGGAGATCAACGTTTTATCAATTAGCTATGGAAAAAAGCATCAATTCATTAATAATTATTGGGATGATAAAGCTAACAATGTATCCAACCAACACTTTACTCAATAAATTATTTAAATCATCATTTAATTGCCTATATTCAACATTTTTTGCGTCAAGATGAGATAACCAACTGTGACATCAGCCTTAATTAGGTTAGTTAGTTAGGGTTTCAAAATTCAAAGTTTTGAGAGTTGTTTTGGACACTAGGACTTCAACATTGGAGACTAAAGATTAGTGCCTTAAGGTATATGGAGTCAAACAAGATAAGGGCACAAGGTTTTGAAAGGATGAATACTTAAAGACAAGAGGGAAGGGTTCTAAAGTGCTACAAAGGCAGGGCCCTAGAATTAAAACCCTAGGGGAAAGAGGCTCACTCCGTTGTTGCTTAAGCAAGGCCTCGTGCTCTTTCCTCCTTCCTTAGGTCAACTTGGAAAAACGACTAGCATAAATGATAAATTTAACTAAAGGATGAGGTGAGAGAAAGTGTTGTAAAGACAAGGCTTTCAAACCCTGGAAGATGATGGCCCTAGGTGTAGATAACCTAGGCCTAGGGCGTCATCCTCTTTCAACCTATAAAATTCAATGCTATCTTAAGGGAAGAAGCAAGATGAGTGTGGAAAAGGCTAGGCTCAATCCTTCTTCTTCAATGGCCAAAATATTTCTCTCTAAGGGGACATGAAACAATGATGCAGGAGCATCACCAGCACATCAGGCGAGCCAACGCGGAAGCGGAAGACAGCTGGACAAGCCAGCACAAATTTTGAAAACACTTTGAAATTGTTGCGCAAATCTTAAATGACCCATTAAGATGAGGCGCACTTGTATATGTAAATGGACCTTGAGCAGATAGCTCTCATCCTTTAGTAGATAGAGAGGCATTTATGATAGTTAATGAAAAGTATATAGAATTAAATTCTAGATTTGATAGCTTTAGAGCGCGAGAGGGAAACAAGATATAGACACCCTCATTGTACATTTGTATTATTATAACAGGAAGAGATAGAGCATGTAGAGAGTTGTGTATGAAGAACACCCATGTACAGACATTTGAATTAATCGAAGGAAGATTTGATTCAAATTCATGGTTTGTGTTGTTCTCTGTGTATTGATGTTGATATGCTCATGAACGTTTATTTACTGTTACACATTTGGTTTTATGTGTTGTATATATAATTTCATGTTGGATTGAAGTCTGAGAGGATGAGAGAATGAGTTTATATTGTTTCTCTATTTGAGCTAGAGAATTCATGCAAGGAGTGCAATGATAGTGTCCACAAGGAGTGCATTGACAAAAGGCTCAAATAGTTAACTTTTGTTCTCATTCACCCAAGAGTGAAAGTGGGTTGCAGGAACCGTGCAAGGAGTGCGTAGGCTAAGCTAAGTATAAGAGTTGCGATTCTGAGTGACAGTAGTGATGGACTGCTGCTGCAGGTGTGCACAGAGTTGAAGGTTTCAACACTTAGACGTTGTTGAAGGTTTGCCGCAAGGAGTGCGTGAAAAGAGTGTTCTAAGGAGACTTAAAGTCGTGAGAAAGATCAGGAGGAATAGGCCTTTGAGTTTGTTGAAAGACAGTGCAAGGAAGGTTGTGCCTTGAAGGTTGGCAAGAAGTGTCGTAAGGTTACACTACAGGTGATGAGTTTCGTGGAGGAATACTTAGTCAGCTCGCTGGTTCCATCAGGAGAAACAGACGGTCGGTATTCTCCGAGGAGAATCCGCTAGTTTCCATGAGCCGTCAAATCTCCCATAGGTGTGAGGTAGTTACAGCGCAAGTGTGGAAGGGTTCAAAGCTTAGGACAGACAAAGCATTGATTCAAGCCAGCCAGAGACGTTGGATTATTTCGTGAAATCTCCTATCGGGATTTCGTGAGTGAAGAGTCAAAGATTTGGCAACAGGAATCGCGATATTGCGATACGCGATATCCTGACAGTTGTAGGATAGTGTGGGGGCCATAGAGGAGTCGGCGAGTGGAGGACAGGTGGCATAAGTCATTGGGATCTCACCGCGAGAAGTCCTAAAATATTGGCGTTAGGATTCGCGAACCCGCGAAGTCCAAAGTCCCGACGAGATAAGGGACCATTGAAAAGTCAACTCACGAGCGCATCGGAATTTTGGCACATTGGGACTCAGGAGTTGGAGAACCGAGTGCTTGGTATCACGAGTAGCAAAATCGCGATAGGAGAAGTCACGATAGGAGAAGGGCGAGGCCAGCGTGGGTTTGTATCGGCATTCAAGAATTCGTGAGACGAACACCCAACCACTGGCTTTTGAAATCGCGAAGTCGTGAGTTCCGATTCCTCGATAAGTAAGGAAAGGGGATCGCGCGAAGAGATCTGTGGGTGCAGATTTTCCTGATAGGGAAATAGAATGACCGGTTAGTGTTCTTCGGGCCGAGGGAAGAGAAGATCCTGTGTGCGCGCAGACCTTCCGACCTGCAGGTGGTGAAGGGGTTGCGTGGCTATCAAGTGGTATCCGAGCTCGGAAATATTCTTTGCTTTCTGTAGCAGAGAAGAGAAGTCACCATGCTGCCAAGGAGAGAAAGGAAGTCACCCGATCTAGAGGATAGGGAGGTGCAGAGAAGAGGCAGCCAGACGAAAAATCCAGAAATGGAGAGACAGATGTGTGATCTCCGAGCGAGACTCGAAGATATGGAGACAGCGCAAAGACGCACAGCCAGTGCAGGGGATCTGAGTGATTCCGATAGTGAATTAGAGGCTGAATGAGAGGAGGAAGTTGTAGTTGAAGATGCATCAAATGAGCATTTGATCAAAGCTATTTCCAGGATGGGTGCAAGAGAAAAGATGGACATTCCATTTTACGAGGGAAACTTGGATGCATAGGAGCTTATAGATTGGATTAGAGCTCTGGATACTTACTTCGACTACAAAGACGTCGAAGAAGACACGAAAGTCAAGCATGCTGTTACGCGCTTGAAATGACATGCAGCATTGTGGTGGGACGAGTTACAAGCTGATAGACGATGTAAGGGCAAGCAGAAGATCAAGAGCTGGGACAGGATGATAGCGAAGATGAAAGCAAAATTCATCCCCAGAGACTATCAAATACTTTGTTCAGGAGGATGCAAAACCTGAGACAGAAGCTGATGACAGTGAAAGAATACACCGAGGAATTCTATCGAATGAACATCAGGGCAGGTCATCGGGTGAGCGATGATGAGAATGTGGCCAGATATCTGAATGGTCTGAGATATGACATTCAGGATGAATTAAGCATGCTAACCATCTGAATGGTGGAAGATGATTACCAATTGGCTCTAAAAGCTGAGGAGAAGCTGAGTCGAAAGCAAGGTCAAAGAGGTCGAGGCAGAAGTCAGCCCAGAGGCAAGGCAGTTTCCCAGGACAAATTCCACAAGACCAAGGAGGAATGGAAGAAACCTTAGGGTAAAGCAGAGAGAGGTGGAACCTCATAGCGAGGGAAACAATATGTTGAACAGAGAGGACAACATACTGAGCAGAAAGGAGATTATGCTAATGGAAACACTTTTCCTCGTACTAGAGGTAGAGGAAGAGGAAGAGGTGGAGTAATCACATGCTTCACATGCGGAAAGAATGGGCACAAATCTTATGAGTGTCCAGAGAAAAAGAAGGAGACTGGAGAAGATCACATCACCAAGGCACAAAGACGGGATGTTGAAGTAGAAGATGTTGAAGGCGGAAGATCGCTTATGATGCAAAAATTCCTTTTGACACCCGAGAAGGAGGTGAAATGTTCAGTCCAAAGGACCAGACTCTTTAGGACTGCTTGCAAGACCAAGGACAGGGTGTGCAAGGTTATTGTAGATAGTGGAAGCACTGATAATCTCATATCCACAGAGATGGTGGAAAAGTTGGAGCTGGAGACGATTGATCATCCAAGCCTGTACAAAATTTCTTGGTTGCAGAAAGGACACCAGGTAACTGTTACTAAACATTGCTTGGTTGAATTCAAGATAGGTGGATACAATGATAAGATCTTATGTGATGTTATTCCCATGGATGTTTTTCATCTATTGTTGGGTAGACCATGGCAATACGACAGAAATGTTATTCATGATGGGAGAATGAACACATACACCCTAGAGAAAAATGGGAGGACACACATGTTGCTTCTGATAAAGGATAAGGAGGTGAAGCCGGAAGTAAGTAACATAGTGATTCTCATGAGTGGGAAGGAACTTCTTACCGAGGTTAAGAAGAAGGAGGATCCACAATTCTTTGTGGTCAAGAAGCCGATGATTGTTCTAACTAGCACAAGAGTGGACGATTTACCAGAAGAAGTTCAGGAACTGCTGGAAGAGTTCGCTGACATCATTATTGATGGATTACCTCATTCGTTGCCACCAATGAGAAGTGTGTGTCACCATATCGATCTCATACCAGGAGCTAGTTTTCCAAACAAATCCGCATACAGATTGACGCCGCAAGAAAATGAAGAAGTTAAAAGGCAAGTCCAGGAGTTGTTGGACAAAGGTTTGGTCAGAGAAAGCTTGAGTCCATGTGTTGTTCCAACAATACTCAGTCCAAAGAAAGATGGCGGCTGGAGGATGTGTACTAACTCAAGGGAAATTAACAAAATAACCATCAGGTACAGATTTCCATTGCTGAGCATGGATGATCTGATGGATTGCTTGAGCGGAGAAAAATATTTTTCAAAGATTGATTTGAAAAGCAGATATCACTAGATTCACATGAGAGAGGGTGATGAATGGAAGACAACATTCAAGACAAACGAAGGTTTTTATGAATGGCTTGTCATACCGTTTGGCTTGAAAAATGCACCGAGTACCTTTATGAGGTTGATGAACGAAGTCCTGCGGGAGTTCATCAGGGAATTTGTCATTGTGTATTTGGATGACATACTGATTTAAAATAAATCAGTGGCTGAGCACTTGAAGCATTGGGCTATAGTGATGTGGAAGCTACAGCAGGAGAAGCTGTTGATAAACATCAAGAAATATTCATTCATGAAGATGGAACTCATTTATCTGGGATTTGTTATTTCAGTAGATAATTTGAGGATGGATCTGGAGAAGGTGGAAGTGATCAAGAATTGGCCATCACCGAGGAATGTATTCAAGGTGAGAAGTTTTCATGGTTTGGCTAGTTTCTACCGAAAATTCATCAGGAATTTCAGTGGAATCAGTGCAGCGATGATGGATACAGTGAAGAAGCGGAATAAATCTTTTCACTGGACAACAGAGGCTGAGAAAAGTTTCAACTTGTTAAAGCAGAAGATTACGGAACAACCAATTTTGGTGTTGTTGGATTTCCAAAAGACATTCCAGGTGAAGTGTGATGCAAGCGGGTTTGCAATCGAAGCAGTCTTAAGTCAAGAAGACAGGCCAATCACATACTTCAGCGAGAAGTTGAATGAGGCGAAGGTGAAATACTCCACATACAACAAGGAATTTTATGCTATCATTCAGGCGTTGAATAAATGGAGGCATTACTTGATCCCGAAAGAATTTGTTTCGTATAGTGATAACCATGCATTGTAGTTTGTGACTCAACAGGAGAAGTTGAATCAGAAACATGCCAAATGGGTTGAGTATATACAGAATTTCACGTTTGTGATTAAACATATTTCTGGTACTGCTAACAAAGTGGTTGATGCTTTGAGCAGGAAATGTTTTCTGTTGCAGGAGTTCCGAGTCAAATCATTGGGTTTTGATGATCTTCGGGACATGTACGCAGGTGATCCGAATTTTTCCGAAGCGTATGAAGCAGCTGAGAATCCAGTTCTCAGAGATAGAAGCCCTTGGATGGAGTACGTGATCCAGGAAGGATTGTTGTTTAAGGGCAATCAATTGTGTATTCCGAATTGCTCCATGAGGGAGAATCTATTAAAGGAGAAACATAGCGGAGGCTTAGCAGGGCATTTTGGTCATGACAAGACATTTGTGAAGCTAAGTGAGTCATAGTTTTGGCCAGGAATGCGAGAAGAGGTCAAGAAGTTTGTGGAAAGATGTAGAATTTTCCAGCATTCCAAAAAAAGAAAGCAGAATGCGGGTTTGTATCAACCATTACCCATACCAGAGAGGCCATAGGATGAAATCAGCATGGATTTCATACTGGGATTGCCAAGGACGCAAAGAGGATTTGATTCGGCCTTTGTGGTGGTCGACAGGTTTTCCAAAATGGCACATTTTATTCCATGCCAGAAAACCAGCGACGCGACTCATATCACAAATCTGTTTTTCAAGGAGGTCCTTAGACTTCACGGCTTACCCAGAAGTATAGTTTCGGACAGAGACACGAAATTCATTGGACATTTCTGGAGGACACTGTGGAAGAAGATGGGGACTAACTTGATGTTTAGTTCAGCTTATCATCCTCAGATGGATGGATAGACATAAGTGGTCAACAGAAGTCTGGGAGATTTGCTAAGAAGCTTGGTGACAGAGCACCACAACAGTTGGGACAATATATTACCACAGGCAGAATTTGAGTACAATGACTCAGTGAATCGGAGCACAGGCAAAAGTCCATTTCAGATTGTCTATGGCATGCAGCTGAGAAGAGTTTATGAACTGAGGGATTCAGAACAGACTGTGACTAGGAGCGCTAGTGCCGAAGAGTTCGCAGAGGCGACGAAAGAACTTCACAGCCAGGTGAAGCAGCGACTGCAGAGTTCAAGCCAAGAGTATAAGCGCAGAGTCGATCAACGAAAGAAACAACTTCAGTTTGAAGTTGGTGATCTAGTTCTGGCACATTTGAGAAAGGAAAGGTTCTCGAGAGGAACATATAATAAGCTCAAGATGAAGAAAATCGGGTTGTGTAGGGTCTTGAAGAACTTTTGGGACAATGCTTATGAGATTGAACTACCCGATGGGATCGGAATTTCTCCGATATTCAATGTCTCAGATTTGTACCCATACAGAGCTGGAGAAGCAGAGACTAGAGATGAGCAACCAGTGATCCAGTGGACAAATGATCATGATTTATGTAGGAACACAATGAAATACAGAAATACACATAAACGCAGAGATGCAGCGGAAATAAGACTTCATTTCATTAATCACAAATGACTGAAATATGCTTACAGATAGAATGGAAATAAACTAGCTACGACGCTGGTAGCTTATCTCTGAGAAGAGATGTGGATGCTACTCACATCCATGAGAAGATGATTACAATGAGGCTCTATAGGCCTTTTTACAATAGATGAGAATACCAAAATTCATAGACATCCAAAAACCTAACCCTAGGAGATGAAGCGCCAAAAGTCATGTGGGCCCCGTTTGGGTAAGTTAGTACATCAACTTCTCGGGGTCGTAACTTTTGCATACGATCTCCGTTTTAGGCGTGTGATAGCTCGTTGGAAAGGTATCGTCGAGGAGATTAATTTTGGGGGCTCAATCATGCCTTTGAATATCATTGAGAACCTCGATCTCAAAAAACCTTCATTTAGTCCCTCAAAATGGCCCCGGAAGTTAAAACCTACTAAAAATAGTAAATTGCCAAAATTGCCAGAAAACTGTTTTGAGCCAGTCGGAAAAGGTGGGTGGCCACCGATATCCACCTAGATCAATCCTCACTCCTTAGGAAGCAATGGTCCCCATTGCATTGAGT
>ML777885.1:362731-387117 GCA_009831015.1 Picea engelmannii
CCAAAAACCTAACCCTAGGAGATGAAGTGCCAAAAGTCATGTGGGCCCCGTTTGGGTAAGTTAGTACATCAACTTCCCGGGGTCGTAACTTTTGCATACGATCTCCGTTTTAGGTGTGTGATAGCTCGTTGGAAAGGTATCGTTGAGGAGATTCATTTTAGGGGCTCAATAATTCCTTCAGTTATAATTGAGAACCTCGATCTCAAAAAACCTTCATTTAGGCCCTCAAAATGGCCTCGGAAGTTAAAACCTGCTAAAAATATTAAATTGCCAAAATTGCCAGAAAACTATTTTGAGCCAGTCGGAAAAGGTGGGTGGCCACCGATATCCACCTAGATAAAAAAATAAGATGCCAATTGTAGAGAAGCCACAGATGGAGTGCATACTAGACGAGAGAGTGAGTAAGACGACCAGGCGGAAGCAATACTTTGAGTATCTGGTCAAATGGAAGAACCACCCAGTTGAAGATGCCAGCTGGGAGACTGATGAAGAAATACAAAAGCATGGAAAAACCATGCAGGAGCTCATGGATAGGAGCCCATGAAGGTTTTCAAGCCGAGGAGTATGATGCAGGAGCATCACCATCACATCAAGTGAGCCAGCGCGGAAGCGGAAGACAGCTGGACAAGCCAGCACAAATTTTGAAAACACTTTGAAATTGTTGCACAAATCTTAAATGAGCCATCAAGATGAGGTGCACTTGTATATTTAAATGGACCTTGAGCGGATAGCTCTCGTCCTTTAGTAGATAGAGAGGCATTTATGATAGTTAATGAAAAGTAGATAGAATTAAATTCTAGATTTGATAGCTTTAGAGCGCGAGAGGGAAACGGGATATAGAGACCCTCATTGTACATTTGTATTATTATCATAGGAAGAGAAAGAGCATGCAGAGATCTATGTATGAAGAACACCCATGTATAGACATTTGAATTAATAGAAGGAAGCTTTGATTCAAATTCATGGTTTGTGTTGTTCTCTGTGTATTGATGTTGATATGCTCATGAACGTTTATTTACTGTTACACATTTGATTTTATGTGTTGTATATATAATTTCATGTTGGATTGAAGTCTGAGAGAAAGAGAGAATGAGTTTCAATTGTTTCTCTATTTGAGCCAGCGAATTCCTGCAAGGAATGTAGTGGAAGTGTCCGCAAGGAGTGCGTTGACAGAAGGCTCAAATAGTTAACCTTTGTTCCCATTCACCCAAGAGTGAAAGTGGGTTGCAGGAACCGTGCAAGGAGTGCACAGGCTAAGCTAAGTCTCAGAGTTGCAATTATGAGCGAGAGTAGTGATGGACTCCTGCTGCAGGTGTGTGCAGAGTCGAAGGTTTCAACACTTAGACGTTGTTGAAGGTTTTCCGCAAGGAGTGCGTGCAAAGAGTGTTCTAAGGAGACTTAAAGTCGTGAGAAAGCTCAGTAGGAATAGGCCTTTGTGTTTGTCGAAAGACAGTGCAAGGAAGGTTGTGCCTTGAAGGTTGGCAAGAAGTGTCGTAAGGTTACGCTGCAGGTGACGAGTTCCGTGGAGGAATACTTAGTCAGCTCGCTGGTTCCATCAGGAGAAACAGATGGTCGGTATTCTTCGAGGAGAATCCGCGAGTTTTCATGAGCCATCAGATCTCCTAGAGGTGTGAGGTAGTTACAGCGCAAGTGTGGAAGGGTTCAAAGCTCAGGACAAACAGAGCGTTGATTCAAGCCGGCCAGAGCCATTGGATTATTTCGCGAAATCGCCTATCGGGATTTCGTGAGTGAAGAGTCAAAGATTTGGCAACATGAATCGCGATATTGCGATATGCGATATCCCGACAGTTGTAGGATAGTGTGGGGACCATAGCAGAGTCGGTGAGTGGAGGACAGGTGGCATAAGTCATCTGGATCTCGCCGCGAGAAGTCCCTAAATATTGGTGTTAGGATTCGCGATCCCGCAAAGTCTGAAGTCCCGACGAGATAAGGGACCGTTGAAAAGTCAACTCGTGAGCGCATCAGAATTTCGGCACATCAGGACTTGGGAGTTGGAGAACCGAGTTCTTGGTATCACGAGTAGCAAAATCATGATAGGAGAAGTCGCGATAGGAGAAGGGCGAGGCCAACGTGGGTTTGTATCGGTGTTCGGGAATTCGTGAGACCAACACCCGACCAATGGCCTTTGAACTCGCGAAGTCCCGAGTTTCGATTCCCCGATAAGTAAGGACACGAGATCACATGAAGAGATTTGTGGGTGTAGATTTTCCTGATAGGGAAATAGAAGGACCGGTTAGTGTTCTTCGGGCCGGGGGAAGAGAAGATCCTGTGTGCACGCAGACCTTCCGACTTGCGGGTGGTGAAGGGGTTGCGTGGCTATCAAACAAGGACCTACATGTGTGCTTGTTACCTAGGGTTTTAAATCAGCAATTTAATAAGCAAATGCAATAAATTAAACCTAGAACCATTCAATTAAGAAGTTTTACAAGAAAATCACTTACATATCATGAGGAAAGCATGTGCAAACCCTAGTTGTAAACCTTCCTTGGAGAGAAATGCCAAAAGATGCCAAAAAATCCTTCCAATAACAAGTGTGCCTCACTTAGAAAGACAAAATACCCTAGGAGGGTGCAAAAATTAGACCTCACAAGTGTGATTGAGTTGTGTTATGCTCAAATGAGGGAAAAACATCCTCAATATATAGCATCATGACCTTTAATTTAAAATTAGGTCATTAAAAATAATCGACAAGGATAATAACCAAAAATCATATTTTTTTACATTAAATTGTTAAATGAAACCCTAAATGAGCAATAAGCAAGACGTCAAGCCCTTCTGAGGGAGACGTTGGCCCTTTTTACGGCAAAAAGCAGCACAAGATGACAAACATTGGCCCTCTTTGGGCCTCCAAACTCTGCCACACGTGCCAAAATGCTTTGTCAAGGTTCCATACACTAGAGGTGACGTAATGGCTCCTAGATGATGTCCTGGGGCATCAGAAGGGACACATTCCACCTATAGTGGGTCAACCCCCTGGGCTGGGCTCAGCCAAGGTGTCCTGGATGAAAAAGTCCTCCTTCCTCTCTTGTGCAAAAGCCTCGACCAATCACTGTCCTATCTCTGCCCCTGATGGGGTCCTAGCAACCATCTGATGGGCTCTTTAGCCCCATGGAGGTCCGAACTAATCATCTCCCCATGTGTACCAGTCCAACTGGTACCTGTCCATCGGGCATGATCCTGCACATCAAAAACTTCGCCCTCCATGGGCTCATTATTCCTAGGGATCATAGCAATGTCAATCATATTTCATCATTAATTTTATCAAATGCATGCATAAAACCCCTAACATATCATCCAATGGCTCAAAGACATTACAATGACCTACTATACAAAGCTGAAGAAAAAGACTAGATTCCCTATTGGGCCAGAAACCATAAGAAAAGGAAATTTTCCAGAGCATATCATCCAAGCCATGTAACATGAGGTGGTGTGGTCAAAGGATGTCTAGACATACAGGTAGAGTGAAAGACCAAGGTGATATTATCTATGGGTGCCTTTGTAGAAGGTGAGTTGTACCTGTCATGGATGCAATTCTTTCCAAGACCTTTATTGCCTTTATTCTTTCTTTTCTTTATTACTTTTTCTTTCCTTTTATTTCAAGGTCTAACTAGAGGACACTGCCTTGGCATGGTGACTAGAGATGACAATGTTACCCATAAGTACTTTCACAGAGATGATAAGGCTGGCTCGTGATGAGACCCCCTTTCCCTTGGCCATGCAACCAAAGGTCACTACCCTGGCATGGTAACCAGATAATGGCAATGTCATACTGCTAGGTACCCATGAACATAATGGGTTGGCTCGTGATGAGACCCCCCATCCTCTTGGCTAGGTCTTGTTTTGTCATTTTTCTTCGAGTCCCTCTTGTTTCTTGTTGAAAGGATTTTTATTGGCTTCTCAGAGATCCTTGGGCAAGGCATCTCTAGGTTTTATTTTTTATGGATTTTATCTCTTACCAGCTTCTTTCACCTCCTGGGCCTTTAGCCCCTTCTTCCCATGAGATAAGGTGTAACCCCACAAACAGGTCATCCTAATGTCCGGGCTAGGGGAATGGGATAGATGAGTGGGAAATAAGATGTAAGAGTGATGATATGATGGGAGCGGATGATGGCCCTTCAAAATCCCCCCTTGTAGATAACCAAAACCTATGGTTACAAGCTTGCTAGGGTACCTTGTCAATCCCCCCAACCATGGTCAAGTGGGTTAATGTAAGATCCAAGCAGTCGTGAGAAATGAAAGGAATTTGATGCATATATCTGAAGGTTATAATGATCAAATATGACACATACCATGATACCTAGACCAATTACCTCATGGAGAAAGAGTCTTCTCTTATACAAGTCCAAGTTGAAGGTGATGGATGATGCTGCTGCTAATAGGACAAGTCTGACGAAGAAGAAGAAAGATGGTCCCTCCAGGGCCATGCTCAGGTCAATCCTACTCTCAGTACTCCATGTCTAGGACCTATGGGCCTCGAGACACGATATCCTAGTTATCCATAGAAATCAGGGATAACAGAGTGCACGTGCTCTCCTTCAATTTCATGTCCTCGTGCCACCCATCCAATCAGAACCTTCGAGACCTCACCCAATTGCTTGACTTTCGATTTCCGCCATGTCATGGGCAAGAGCAAAGACATGAACACTGCTATTTTGGAGTCTACTCATTTGTTTTAAGCCAAACAGAAAATGAATTGAATTGAGCTAGCATGTGAGTTCCATGTATAGTTTGTTTGCAGATGTTTTATTCATATGATCTTTTCAGTGAAGAAAAGAATTAAAAACATGGTGTACTTTTGAGTAAATAAGAAACACACTTTATATATAAAATATGATACAGAAAATGTTGTACATAAGGGTGTCTAAGAATTTTCATTGGCCCAGTAAAGTTGTGTTGTAGTAACAAAAATAGTAGGTAGCTAAAACAACAGTGATATGACCTTTGTAGTAAAGGTCGAATTGCAGCAATAGCATGGACATCCTAGAAGCACTATTTGGCAGATTTGAGAAAAGACACTTATGTTCTAAGGCAAAGGAAGTTTGAGTAGTGGGCAATTACACATAAATTTTGGTAATGGCATTGCAAAGTAGTTGAAGGAGTTAACTACAGATGAATGTATAAGTTTAAGAAGCAAGCTTTGGAAGAATAACATAAGTTATTGGCGATGTTGTTAGGGGTATCAATAAATTTAAGTGGGAGAGGATGTAAGGTCCTAGACTTGAGGAACTTTGGGCACTTTCACCACAAAATCATTTAGATGTTCATTGACTAACATGGACAAAATAAACAAGAGGTTTACTAGCTAGACAAGTTACTTTGGGCACCCTTGCATGAAGGCAATGCACATCATAGACTTATTGGGTGCTCTTGCATGAAAGTGGGTTGCACCAAAAACATTGGGAGAGCTTCAGTTGGTTGTGACAATAGATTATAAGGTTGGATGAGCATGCTTTGGGTAGTCTTGTATAATGGTAAGGCATGCCCAAGTGCTAGATGGCTTGGCAAATAAATTTGGCTAAGTATGACAACAAGATAAAAGTTGCCACTTGAGGTTTCTTATAGAGACCCAAAGTGAGTTGGATAGTGGACTTTCCTTGGTTCATGGGTGCACAAGTATTAATTCCTTGACTTGGGTTGTAACACCGTAATCCACCAGCATAAGTGTCTAAAGAGTTGCGCATGTGTCAATGGATAGATGTTTGGCATGACTTGCAATACAAAGAATGGAAAGAAGTGCATTGGATATCGTTCAAGCAAGATAGTTGATCGATGGATGCATGAGACAATTGGGACACGTTAGGTTCACAAGCCAGACTTGCAGATCCAAAGGGCTCAATGAAACATTCAATCCACGTTCAATCCACTCTAGATGTGGAGTGCATTGCAAGTCACCTTAGAAGGTTGAAACTGCAAGGAAACATCTACTATATAAAGAGGACACTTACATTATGTAAACACACATTGGAAAAAGTAACTCAGAGAAGGGTGGACAAGAAGCTCTACAATTGGGTTAATTCTAGGGTGGGCACTGTGGAGTACTTTGGATACTAGTGGAGTGAACTAGGGAAGAGTCGGAACCTACAAGAGGAAATCCTATAGATGCTTCGGTAGTTAGATTGTTCAAGTATTTTGAGTAGTAGACAATAGGAAGTATTTTTGGGGCACAGTTGGATGTGTGCCTATTGTGAATGTTGTTGTATTGAACTTAGTTGCAGATCCAACCAACTATCACTTAAGGTGTAGTTATGGGCATACTTTAAGTGAAGAGGCATAGTCTAGTTGTAGTAAGTGCATGCTATCCAAGCCCCTACGACCGAGGCAGTGCAATGTCGCATGACCTCAAGTGTTGAAACAAAGTTGTGAAACCACAAGTCTGCAAAGAAAAATTTAAGAGAGACAATAGGTTTCTGATAGAAGGTTTTTGACCTCCGAACCATCCATGAAAGAAAAAACTTAAGACATATCCTACATGTCAAATTGGTCTAACAATGATGATGATGATGAGGAGGAGGAGGAGGAGGAGGAGGAGGAGGAGGTTATTGATGTCCATTGAAACCAACTTTGGTCTATCAGACCTTATGAAAGTAAGGAGTTACTCAATTTTCTTTAGAATTTTATTTTCTATGATCAAATAGTGTTAAGAGAAGCATTTATAAATCACCACAATTTTGATGAGTTAGAAGGTTAGAAAGGTGAGTATTGTAAATAATATTTTGAAATTGCAATTGAATGTGACTGTACTTAGGACATTCTAAAATAAAGCGCTCTTCATCTTCAACCCTCTTAGTGTCACATAGATGTCAAAAAAAATTTGGACCTCTTCCTTGATACTCCAATTATATAGCCACGTCTTGGCATCTTTATTCCAACCCTACTTGAGGTACATAAGGTGTATTCTATTTAATAATAATAATAAAAAAAAATGTCACACCCAAGCCAAACACCAAATTGGTATATTAGACCCTCTTGTTTGGAAGACCCTATCCCCTTTAGATTTGAACCTATAACCTCTTAGGAGGAAACACATATTCTTAACAATTAAACCCACTCACACAATGTTATAAGTTATAAAACACTTTTGAATAAAAATATTACAACCTCAAACTTCACAACTTTAAGAAAAACACTTTATCAAAAATATTTAAATATATTAGAAATAATAAAAAAATAATAATTATACATCAATTTTTTTATATAATAATAAAATAATGAATAATTTATGATTATAAACCATTCTCAAATCAATCATTAGAATAATTATGGCACATACCATTTTCTTAATAAATCACTTTATAGAAAATAACCGTTCTACTTATTACAATTATGGTAAAATAAAAAGGAGAGAATTATGGTAGACTTATCTATCTATATCGAAAAGTCTACTTTCCTCATAAAAATATTCTACTTTCTGAGCTAAATCTTCTCTTATATGTAAAAATTGTTTCATACTCTTCTTTTCCAAGGGGTTAAAATGTTTTGATTTTGATTTATCTTTTCCAAGTGGTTAAAATGTTTTGATTTTGATTTATTTTATAAAAATTGTTTATATACTTCTTTTCCAAGTGGTTTAAATGTTTTGATTTTGATTTATTTAAGGATAATGTTTGTTTTGATTTTGATTTATTTAAATTTAATTTTTTGATTTTGATTTATTTAAAGTTGTGTGAATATGTATTATATAAATTATTATGTTAAAGTTGATTTTAAATTTATATAATAATTTATTATTTTTTTTATAATTTAGGTTAAAATTTCAAATTGAGTTCACATTGAATTAGATGGACAAATGAAAGAGAGGTCACCATCTCTTCAATACTTGAATATGAAATACATTTCATTTTTCATTTTTACAGCTTTGTGTATGATAATGTTTATGAACTTTGGAAAGCCCTGGATCCAAATGATCTCTGTTGCATGTCATGTATTTGTCTAGAAACTGCTCAATCTATGAGATGTTGTCATTTCCATATATCGGTGCACCCTCTGTCCACAATAGTTCAAGGCCATGCCCACTCCCTCTATTCTGGAATTTGTTCACAAAACAATAGCCCGATAGTAGTCACAAAACAATGCCTAAGTCAATTCACTCACTTGGTTGTTGTTTGTTGCTTTCTCTTGTTTTCTTCAACTTTGCAAGGTTGAAGTCGTGCATCCGTAGTTGGCCCTGTTGTTGCACTTTTCACCATTGGGATTCTTCATCTACGATTGGAAATATGTTTCTAGGGTTCCGCATTGACGATTAAGTTTCAGTGCTAGGGTTGCACTCAAATGTATGTTTTTTGGGAACATAAAATATGAGGAGAACATTTAATTTCCTTTTTTATATCTCACTATGGGTGCAACAGAGGTGGATTATGTGCCCAACATTGGCATTCAAATGGGAACAAGACGTTTTGGAAGGGAACAAAATGAAAACAATGCACCAAACGTATTGTTTTCACACAAGAACAAGACAACATCACACTCTCGTTTCTCTGGCAAACATATCGTTTCCAAGAACATAAAATATGAGAAGAACATTCGATTTCCTTTTTTACTTCTTACTATGGCTGCAACAGAGACGGGTTTTGTGCCCAATGTTGACATTCAAAGGGGAATAAGATGTTTTAGAAGGAAACAACATGAAAAAAATGCACCAAACACATGGTTTTCAAGAACAAAAAATATGAGGAAAATATTCATTTTCATTTTTTTTATGTCACTATGGTTGCGATAGAGGTAGGATCTCTGGTGAACAACGATGCTAAATAACAACACCAAGAAAACATCACACTCACATTTCTCTGGTTGTAGTAGTCACATACAGAGATGTTCTGCAAGAGGATTTTGGCTATGTAATTCCCAATATTGAAAATTCTTACTTGCAAACTGGAAATAACAAACAAAAACCAATGAACAAGAATGCACCCATGGCACTGAGACTCATCGGTGAATGGGGAATGACATAAGCGCAACCCCTAGCGTGCAAACTACAACAATAGGTCCAACTATGGATGCAGGACTCCAACCTTGCAAAGTTGAAGCAAACAAGAGAAATAAGAAAACAACAAACCAGTAAACAAGTACCAAGAGGTCCAACTGCAACTGCAGGAGCTCAACTCTAGAAAGTTGAATCAAACAACAATAAG
The DNA here is from genome assembly GCA_009831015.1 of Picea engelmannii. NCBI lineage: Eukaryota > Viridiplantae > Streptophyta > Pinopsida > Pinales > Pinaceae > Picea > Picea engelmannii. Next base: position 371,881 of record ML777885.1, read on the forward strand.
CAGCATCAAACAAACCAACGATCAAGCATGAACTAGTCAACCAGAAATGTTGGTGAAAAACAATATTTCCCAAATTCACTACAAACAAGATTGTATAAAAAAAAATGAAGGAAAATGTATTGTAACACGCCTGTTAAACAAACATTTCAGGGTGTGAGGCCTGTCAGGTAAACATTTCAGGCTATGAGGACCATCCAAAGGCCTCCCACTGTGTAAACATTTAAGAAAGTTGTCGTTTTCATGATTGGCATTCTCCATCCGCAATTGGAACTGCACTTCTGTCATTCCCCATTCACCAGTAAGTTTCACTTCCATGGTTTCATCCTATTCATTGTTGTTTTTTTCTAGTTTGCAAGTAAGAATTTTCAATACTGGGAATGCTCAAAATCCTCTTCCAGAACATCTTTGTATGTGACTACTACGACTAGAGAAACAAGAATGTAATGTTGTCTTGGTTTTGTTCTCGAACATCAATGTTCGACACATAACCCACCTCTATCATAGACGCAATGACATATTAAAAAGGAAATCAAATTTTCTCCTCACATTTTTTGTTCCTGAAAACCATACGTTTGGTGCATTTTTTTCATATTGCACCTCATATTTTTTTGGCATTGTTATTATCCAATGACTCCTGGTTTGATTTCTAGGAAATGGAAGTGGACACATGTGATTGGAGGGGAATAACCTGAAAAAAATGCACCAAACATATGGTTTTCAGGAACAAAAAAAATGAGAAGAAAATTTGATTCCCTTTTTTATATGTCACTATGGGTGTGATAGAAGTGGGTTTTGTGTTGAACATTGACGTTCAAGAACAAGACCAAGACATTTTCACATTTCTGGTTCTCTGGTTGTAGTACTGACATACAAGGATGTTCTGCAAGAGGATTTTGACTCAGGCATTTCCAGTACTGAAATTTTTCACTTGCAAAATGGAAATAGAAAACAACAAACAACGAATAGGAAGGTAAACATGGCATTGAAACCCACCTGCCAATGGGGAACAACAGAAGTGCAGTTCCAATCGTGGCTGCAGAATCCCAGGCGTGCAAACTGCAACAAGAGCAACAACAACAAGAAAACAAGAAACCAGTGAACAAGTAACGATCAAGCATCAACCTGTGAACCAATAATGTCACTGAAGAACAATATTACCCATATTCACTGCAAACAAGATTGTATAAAAAAAAATCGGAGGAAAATGTATTGTAACAGACCTGTTAAGTAAACATTTAAGGTTGTGAAGCCTGTTAGGTAAACATTTACGTTTGTCAGGACCGTCAAAGTGCCTCGCGCTATGTAAACATTTAAGAAAGAATGCAGTGTGGCATGCCTCTTTACGTACGCAAAATATTTATTATACTATTTTATAATAATATATAATAATAAGAATAATAAATAATAATAATAAATAATAATATTAATAACAATAGTTTGAACAATAGAGACTATGCCAAAAAAAAATAGTGAAAGGACAAATTAATATGAAGTCAACTAATAAAAAACTGACTCTTGATGCTCAAAACTTTGGATATCTAAACATTTTAATAAAAATAGTAAAAATCAAAAAGACCATAGGTGATCAAAATATTTGGATATGATAACATATAAAACATTGGGAATAGTGAAGCTCGCAATAAGACCTCCAATCTATTATTCAATCAAATCATGAGATATATGGTATTTTTTATTATATACAAATTAGTGTTTTTAGTTCTCTAGTTCCAACAATAGAGATTATGCAAATATTTTTAGTCAAAGGACAAACTAATATGAAGTCAAGGAATTATGGATCACTATAGTCCCTCTACACTTTGAGAAAGACTAATAAAAACATTTAAAAATAACAATAATAAAAACTCCCATTAAAAAATTTAGGAAATTAAGAGCAATAAAAAATCCCATTCAAAGTTTTGGGAAATTATTTTTCAATTGAATACGAAAAATTGTAAGATAGTCTCCCATTTTGATAATTTTCATATAATAACCTTTAAATTGTTTTTGGATTTTTCTTTCGCCAAACCTATTATGTTATAAAAAAATATCTTATAAAATAATATGAATTGGTTCATAAAAGTTTATTAGATGTGAATCCCTATCAATCATATATGTTATTTAGCTTTTCATATTAGGATGTGCTTTAAAAATAGTTTAAGTTCTCATTTTTAAAAAGTGCAATATTTTATCATGTTGTTTCTAGTTTCTTTATTTTAATATATTCTTCTTTATTTTAATATATTTTTTATATGTATTTTTTCGGTTTTAATTAATTATTTGTAATTAAAATTATTTTGATAGCTAAGTTTTAATTATATTCTTCTTTATTTTAATATATTTTTTATATGTATTTTTTTGGTTTTAATTGATTATTTGTAATTAAAATTATTTTGATAGCTAAGTTTTAATTATAGTTTTTGTAATATGCATGCTTTACTTGTCTATTTTATTTTTAAAAAATATTTATTTTTATAATTTCAAAGTTTTGTTATAAAATTATAATAATTGTTTTTTAAAAATTTATTATAAAACTCAAATTTTTATTATAAAAGTTTTTAGAGTGGGTTAATGTATGTAGAAATTCAACAACAATACATACATATTTTAATTAGGTTAATGTATGTAGAAATTCAATAGAAATACATATATATTTCAACAAGTTTAATTGGAGTTATAGTATTGAGAAAATGATTATTGGGGATGGAAAGCTTATTATGGACTTCAAAACAATTGTAAATCAACTCATCTTTGGAGTTGGGATACGAAAAAACTCTTCTTTGAAACTCTTGTTACACATGCTAATCTTTATGGATGTGAAGTCTCGGGTTGTAGTATCTCTTGTGAATCTTGGAGAGAGATAGAGAAAATTCAAAAGAATTTTATAACCTATAATCTCAAAATTAAAGGAAATATGCTATATCCCATCCTTCTCTTAGAAACAAGCCTCTCCCCCATTGAGAGCATGGTTATGGCTATGACTACATACCTAATGTATAAGAACAAGTTAAACAACATGGAAGACAAGAGGATTCCTAAAATTGCTTCAAAATAGAGTCATAACCACCATCAACTCAAGCGAGGATGACATAAAGATACCCGGTCTTGGTTAAACTATTGGAGAATCATAGAAAACACCATTTTGCAAAATAAATATACTATTAATAAAAATTCCAAATCAAAATTTACGGAGAAAATGTGGTGTGATAAAGAGTTAGAGGAAACAAGAAAATTAAGGTATTAGAAGCGTTGTTAAGATAAGAACAAATTCTCACAAGCTCCAGAGTGAAACTGGGATTTTGTCAATTCCTAAAATGCCATGGGATGAAAGAGTGTGTCACCTTTGTGACACTAAGAAGGTTGAAGATGAAAATCACTTTCTCTTAGATCTTCCATCCTATACCCATATTAGATATCATTTTCAAAATATTTGTCACACTACCAACCTTCCTAACCTCTTAACTCAACAAAAGTATGGTGATCTTGGAGATCTTCTCTTAATGGTTTTCGAGTAAAGAAACAAAATTATAAAGAATAGTAATCACATACCCTCTTAAGGTTTGATAGACCAATTTGATCTTAGTGAACGTTAATCATCATCATCATCATCATCAATTGGAAAAATAAATTCAATATCATTTAAAATATTTATTACAGATAAATCATAATCCATGAATATGACATGTACACTTTAATTAAATAAAAGTAATTTGTTTTAATTCAAAAATTAATTTCTTATTATTTTAATAAAATTTAAAAAATATAAAATTTTTAAAAATTTAACTTTAAAAATCCTAAATCCTTTATATTATTACGAGTAAAGAAATTTTTAACCCATTATTTTATTTCAAAAATCCTTAAGACGAATAATATATATATATATATATATATATATATTTTAAATATTAAAAAAAATGCTATTATTTTTTATGAAAATTTTCATATCATCTATAAGTGAAACTAATTTTAAAATATCAAAATAGTATTTTGGTGCAATTTATATGGTCAACTCCATTTATGGAAATTTAAACCATGTTTAAAATATTAAAATAATAATTTGGTTGAAGTTCACCATATTCTAGGTTATATGGTTAGTTTCATTTATGTTTAGATTATATACATTAATTAAAAACTTATGTTTAGATTATATACATTAATTAAAAACACTTTAATGTAAAAGTAAAATTGGTATAAGCATGAAATTATGGGGTATGGAGGTGATTTGTTATATAAAAGATCTATTTTAATTGTGAATTTATAAAACAAAGATAAGGATGTAATTTCTTTAAGTAAAAAATTTTAATTTTTCCTAAGTTTTGCACCCTAAAAAAATGTTTGTATTTGGAGAGATATAATTCCTGTGGATACTTGATAAATATTTTTCATTAAGATGGATCTATGCTAGTTTAATACATTAATATTAAAATATTAAAAATATTGATATCTAAGTGTGTAGGTTTTCACAGTTATTGATAATGCTAGGGAATTTCCACGATTCAAACTATGTGTGAAGTTTTGAAACATCCAACTTTTAGAATGGACACTCTATTCTCCATCCATCATTAGGGATATGAAAAGCTTGATGAGTTGGAAATGAGTGTTGAGGTTGTAAATATGGAGGGGGATGTTGAGTGGCAGTTCGAAGGATATGAGGGGGATGTTGAGTGACACTTAGAGACAAAGAGGAGGTAATGAGTAGAATTGAATAAAAAGATAGTAGTAGAGATTAGGGTATTTAGATAAAGGAAAAAAGAAGGAAAGTAATAAATAAGAATAATAATCTATTTTTAAGGTCACAGCCAAGCCAACACACTAAATTGGTGTATGAGTGGCGCAACCGCTCTCGGCAGTAGCCACTTCCACCAGGACCTTCTCTAAACTCGGGCCCGAAGAGTTAAAACCTCTTCCAACTCCTCTCGGGAGTCCGCTACCCACAATTCTCTCTCCTGTCTCCCCTTCGTTTCTCGGGAGATCGAAAATCGCGAGTTCGCGAGTTTAACGCTCACGGTATCAGGTCTTTTACTTCCTCGAAACCCGATGGTCAAAAGGTCAACACTTTGTATGTCAGGGATTTCCCTATCGGGAAATCGCTATCCGTAATGTCAACAACTTGAACTAACAATCCCCGATGCCCGATGTGTCGATCTCCGATGCACGTGCGGCTTGGACCTCCCGCCTTTGAACTTCAGTATAGCGACACTTGTACTGCACTAAAACCTCGTGGTCCCACTCTGCCACATCACGTCAGGATTTTGCGGATCGCGAATCCACAGTTTTCCTGGGTGTTGAAAACCCCGAACACCAAACCCCGATATACTGGGATCTCTCGACACATGTCCCGTGGAAATCAACAGCTCTCGTAATTTCGGGAAATCGTGATTCACGATTTCGACGTGTATGCAATTTTTGTCTCGCCAAACGTCGAATGTCGAATCCCGATGGCTTTGACCCTTCCTGTGCCTACGGGTTAGCTCCTGCGCAGCTCCTCCACGATCGGACGATCGACAGGGTTTCGCGATCCTCCTCTGTGAACTTTGACCGTCGGCTCTCCTCTTTGGAGATTTCTTCCACTCGAACCTTTTCCCTAGTCTGTTCTCGCAGTGTCTCCAGGGAACTATCCCTCCTGAGCTTAAGTCCTCCGACTCCTTCAGAGACTTTTCACCCATGCTTTTCTCACTCAATCTTCAACAACTCTCAAAGTGTTGGAGTCACACGGATTCTATGCACTCGCAGCCACAGAATCCCTGGTTCACTCTGCTCAGGCAAACTGCTGAGATTTCTATCCATCCATCACTTCTCTTGCACGCTTCCTCGACCCAATTCAACTTCTGGGTGAACGAGAATGAAGGTTTAACTGTTGAGGTCCCTCGACGCACTCTATGCGGAGGAATTCAACTGCACTCTATGCAGGAATCTCTTGGCTCAAACAGAGAAACAAGTGAAACTCATTCTCGTCTCTCAAACTTCAGTTGAAATCCTGAAGACTCATACCGAGCATATTCAAAAGTAAAATGCATGACAGAAAGCAAACATCCATGAGCCTAATATAACACAGAGAAGACAACACAAACCGTGAAAGTGAATCGAAGACTCTCTTCTATTAATTCAATCTGTACATGGGTGTTCTGCACAAGTTCTCTGCTCTGCTCTTCTTTTTGCTCATGTTCTCAATAATTCTGAATAATACAATAATACAAAGGAGGGTGCCTATATTCCATTTTCCCTCTCGAAATCTGAAGCTATCAAGTCTACAATAAATTCCTATCTAACAGCATTAAAACTATTAAATGCCTTCCTATCTATAATACAATACAAGTGCGCTTCATTACATCAACTCTTTAATGCTTGGCGCAACCACATCAAGGTGTTTCAAAATTTGGTGCGGGCGTTGTCCAGCTGCTTTTCCTGCTCCACGCGTTGGCTCGCTTGGTGAGTTGTGGATGCTCCTGCATCATACTCCTCGGTTCGAAAGATTTCATGGGCTCCTGTCCATGAGCTCCTGCACAGTCTGCCCATGATTCTGTATAACCGCCTCTGTCTCCCAGCTGGCATCCTCCACTGGGTGATTCTTCCATTTCACCAGGTGTTCAAAATACTGCTTTCTCCTGGTCTTTCTGCCTACTCTCTTATCCAGTATGTACTCCATCTGTGGCTTTTCTGCTGCTGGCATCTGCTTCTGCCACTAGATCACTGGTTCCTCAGTTCCAGCCTCTGCTTCATCAGCCCTGTATGGGTATAAATCTAAAATATTGAATATCGGAGATATCCCGATGCCATCTAGCAGCTCAAGCTCGTAAGCATTTTCTCCAAATTTCCTCAGAATTTTCCATGGCCCGATTTTCTTCATCTTGAGCTTGTTATATGTTCCCCTTGGGAACCTTTCCTTCCTCAGGTGCGTGAGAAACATGTCGCCAACTTAAAACTGAAGTTTTATTTTCCGCTGATCGGCTCTGTGCTTATACTCCTGGTTTGCATCCATCAGTCGCTGCTTCACCTTTGTGTGAAGTTCCTGCATCGCTTCAGCGAACTCCTCTGCACTAGCACTGCTAGTCTCAGCCTGTTCTGACTCCCTGAGTTCAGATACTCCTCTTGGCTGTGTCCCATACAAACTTTGGAATGGACTTTTGCCTGTACTCCGATTCACCGAATCGTTGTACGCAAACTCTGCCTGCGGTAATATCTGGTCCCAACTGCTGTGGTGTTCTGTCAGCAGGCTTCTCAATAAATCCCCCAGACTTCTATTCACCACTTCTGTCTGCCCATCCATCTGCGGATTATAAGCCAAACTAAATGCCAAATTAGTTCCGAACTTCCTCCATAGCGTCCTCCAAAAATGACCTATGAACTTCGTATCCCGATCCGAGACTATGCTTCTCGGCAATCCATGCAATCTGACAATTTCCTCGAAAAACAAATTCGCGATGTGCGTCGCATCGCTGGTCTTATGACACGATATAAAATGTGCCATTTTCAAGAACCTTTCCACCACCACGAAGATGGAATCAACTCCTCATTGCGTTCTCAGCAAACCCAACACAAAATCCATACTGATCGCCTCCCATGGCCTCTCCGGTATGGGCAATGGCTGATAAAACCCTGGGTTCTATTTTTGGCCCTTCGAATGTTGACATACCCGACACCTGTCAACAAACCTCTTTACATCCACCCGCATGCCCGGCCAATAATATGATTCGCTCAGTTTGGCGAATGTTTTATCATGCCCAAAATGACCTGCTAATCCACCGCTATGCTTTTCTCTCACCAAATTCTCCCTCATGGAGCAATTCGGTATGCACAATTGATTGCCCCTGAATAGCAATCCTTCCTAGATCATATATTCCAGCCACTGACTCCGATCTCTGAGAATTGGATTCTCAGCTGCTTCGTATGCCTCTCCGAAATCCGCATCACCTGCATACATATCTTTCAGATTTTCAAAACCCAAGGTTTTGACTCAAAACTCCTGTAGCAGCAAACATTTCCTACTCAAAGCATCAGCTACTTTGTTAGCAATCCCTGAAATGTGCTTTATAACAAACGTAAAATTTTGCATGTACTCTACCCATTTTGCATGCTTCTGGTTCAACTTATCCTGTTGACTCACGAACTGCAATGCATGATTATCACTGTACAGCACAAACTCTTTGGGTATCAAGTAATGCCTCCACTTCTTCAATGCCTGTATAATGGCATAAAACTCCTTGTCATATGTGGAGTATTTCAGCTTTGCATCATCCAGCTTCTCACTGAAATATGCTGCAGGTCGGTCATCCTGACTTAAGACCCCTCCAACAGCATATCCACTCACGTCACACTTTACTTGGAAGGTTTTCTGAAAATCAGGCAACACCATAATTGGCTGCTCTGTTATCTTCCACTTCAACAGATTGAAGCTTCTCTCAGCCTCTGCTGTCCAATGAAAAAATTTATGTCATTTCTTCACCGTGTCCATCATTGCTGCGCTAATTCCACTAAAATTTCGAATGAATTTCCTGTAGAAACTAGCTAAACCATGGAAACTCCTCACCTCAAAAACATTTCTCGGCGATGGCCAATTCCTGATTACTTCCACCTTCTCAAGATCCATTTTCAACTCATTCGCCAAAATTACAAAACCCAAATAAATGAGTTCTGTCTGCATGAATGAGCACTTCTTCATGTTGATCAGCAGCTTCTCCTACTGCAGTCTTCTCATCACAATGGCTAAGTTCTTCAAATGATCATCCTTCGTCTTGCTGAAAATCAGTATGTCGTCCAGGTATACAACAACAAATTTTCCAATGAATTCCCACAGGACTTCATTCATCAGCCTCATGAATGTGCTCAGTGTGTTTGTCAAAGAAAACGGCATGACCAACCACTCGTACAAAACTTCGTTTGTCTTGAATGTTGTCTTCCATTCATCACCCTCTCTCATGCGGATCTGATGATATCCACTCTTGAGATCAATTTTCGAAAAATAATTTGCCCCACTTAGGCAATCCATCAAGTCATCCATTCTCGGTAGTGGAAATCTGTACCTGATGGTGATTTTATTTATAGCCCTGGAGTCTGTACACATCCTCCAGCCTCCATCCTTCTTCGGACTTAGTACTGTCGGAACAGCACATGGACTGAGACTCTCCCTGACCAGTCCTTTATCCTACAGATCCTGAACCTGCCTTTTGACTTCCTCATTCTCCTGAGGTGTCAACCTGTACGCTGCCTTATTCGACAAACTTGCTCCGGGTATGAGGTCAATATAGTGACTCACACTTCTCATCGGTGGCAATGAACAAGGTAGTTCGTCCACGATGATATCAACGAACTCTCCCAGTAGTTCCTGAATCTCTTCTGGCAAGTCGTCCACTCTTGTGCTTTTCAGGACAATTCTCGGCTTTCTGACAGCAAAGAACTATGGATCTTCGTTCTTCTCCATCTCTGTGAGAAGCTCCTTCCCACTCATGAGAAGTATTGTGTTGCTCACTTCCAGTTTCACTTCTTTATCTTTGATCGGAAGCAATGTATGCGACCTCCCATCCTTCTCCAAGGTGTATGTGTTCATCCTCCCATCATGAACAACATTTTCATCATACTGCCATGGTCTACCCAATAATACATGACAGACATCCATGGGGATAACATCACACATAATTTTATCCCTATATTCACCCATTTTAAATTCAACCAAGCATTGTTTCGTAACACATACCTGGTGTCCTTTCTGCAGCCATGACACTTTATATGGACTCGGGTGATTGGTTGTCTCCAGCTCCAATTTCTCCACCATCTCGGTCGAAACGAGATTATTGGTGCTTCCGCTGTCCACGATCACCTTGCATTTCTGACCCTTGGTCTTGCAAGTCATTCTGAACAGTCTAGTTCTCTGAGCTGTGTCCTCCACCTCTTTCTCGGGTGTTAACAAAATTTTATGCACCGTCAGTGACTTCCCACTTTCGGTGTCCTCATCCTCGACATCACGCCTCTGCGCCTCTGTGATGTGAGCTTCTCCTCTATCCATATTCCTGTCTAGACAATCCACGGCCTTGTTTCTGTCTTTTCCACATGTAAAACATGTGATAACTCCTCCTCTGCCTCTTCCTCTACCTCAGGTACGAGGAAATGTGTTGGCGTCAGCATATCCGCCACCCTGCTCTGTCTGTTGTCTCCTCGGCTCAGTATATTGCTGCCTTTGTTCAGTTTGTGGCTGCCTCTGCTGTGAGGTTCCACCTCTCTCTAGCTTACCTTGAGGTCTCTTCCATTACTCCTTGGGCTTCTGAGTTCTATCTTGGGCAATTGCCTTGCCTCTGGGCTAACTCCTGCCTCGCCCTCACTGTCCCTGCTTGCAGCTCAGCTTCTCTTCGGCTTTCAGAGCCATCTGGTACACATCCTCAACTGTTCGGATGGTAACCATGCTCAATTCATCCTGAATGTCATACCTAAGACCATTCAGGTATCTTGCCACCTTCTCATCATCACTCTCCCGATGACCAACTCTGATGTTGAGTCTGTAAAAATCCTCGGTGTACTCCTTCACCGTCATCAACTTCTGTCTCAGGTTCTGCATACGCCTGAACAGTGTGATTTGATAATCTCTCGGGATGAAATTTTCCTTCATCTTAGCGATCATCCTGTCCCAGCTCTTAATCTTTTGTTTTCCTTTGCAGCGCCTATCAGTCTGCAAATCATCCCACCATAAGGCTGCATGTCCCTTCAGCTAAGTAACCGCATGCCTTATCTTCTTGTCCTCTTCGATATCCTTGTAATCGAAGTAGGTGTCGAGTGCTCAGATCCAATCCAGCAACTCTTCTGCATCTAGACTTCCTTCGTAGACGGGAATGTCCATATTGGTCTTTGAACTCATCCGGGCGATGGCTCTAATCAATCGCTCGGTCGAAGCATCTTCTACTGTGACTTATTCAACATCATGTCCAACTTCCTCCTCGACCTCGGAATCACTGAACTCCACTGCACCAGCTCCGCGTCTCTGAGTTGTTTCCATCTCTTCGAGTCTCACTCTGAGATCTCGTATCTGGCGCTCCATTTCTGGATTCCCTGCCAGTCTGCCTCTCCTTCGGGCATCCTTGTCTTCACGATCAGGTGACTACCTTTCTCTTCTGGGCGGCATAATGAATCTCTGTCTCTGCTACAGAAAACAAAGATACTCCCGCTCTGATACCACTCTAGCACAACCGCTCTCGGCAGTAGTCGCTTCCACCAGGACCTTCTCTAAACTCAGACCCGAAGAGTTAAAACCTCTTCCAACTCCTCTCGGGAGTCCTCTACCCACAGTTCTCTCTCCTGTCTCCCCTTCGTTTCTCGAGAGATAGAAACTCGTGAGTTCATGAGTTTAACGCTCACGGTATCGGGTCTTTTACTTCCTCGAAATCCGATGGTCAAAAGGTCAACACTTTGTATGTCGGGGATTTCCCTATCGGGAAATTGCTATCCGTGATGTCAACAACTCGAACTGACAATCCCCGATGCCCGATGTGTCGATCTCCGACGCACGTGTGGCTGGGACCTCCCACCTTCGAACTTCAGTATAGCGACACCTGTACTGCACTAAAACCTCGTGGTCCCATTCTGCCACGTCACGTCGGAATTTCTTAGATCGCGAATACACGATACAAGTTTTCCTGGGTGTTGAAAACCCCGAACGCCAAACCCCGATATACTGGGATCTCTCGACACGTGTCCCGTGGAAATCAACGGCTCTCATAATTTCAGGAAATTGCGACCCGCGATTTCGACGTGCATGCAACTTTTGTCTCGCTAAACGCAAAACGCCGAATCCCGATGGCTTTGACCCTTCCTGTGCCTATGGGTTAGCTCCCGCGCAACTCCTCCACAATCGGACGATCGATGGGGTTTCACGATCCTCCTCCGCGAACTTTGACCGTCGGCTCCCCTCTTTGGAGATTTCTTCCACTCGAACCTTTTCCCTGGTCTGTTCTCGCAGTGTCTCCAGGGAACTATCCCTCCTGATCTTAAGTCCTCCGACTCCTTCAGAGACTTTTCGCCCATGCTTTTCTCATTCAATCTTCAACAACTCTCAAAGTGTTGGAGTCACACAAATTCTGTGCACTCGCAGCCACAAAATCCCTGGTTCACTCTGCTCAGGAAAACTGCTGAGATTTCTATCCAGCCTGCACTTCTCTTGCACGCTTCCTCGACCCAATTCAACTTCTGGGTGAACGAGAATGAAGGTTTAACTGCTGAGGTCCCTCGACGCACTCTATGCGGAGGAATTCAACTGCACTCTATGCAGGAATCTCTTGGCTCAAACAGAGAAACAAGTGAAACTCATTCTCGTCTCTCAAACTTCAGTTGAAATACTGAAGACTCATACACAGCATATTCAAAAGCAAAATGCACGATAGAAAACAAACATCCATGAGCCTAATATAACACAGAGAAGACAACACAAACCATGAAAGTGAATCAAAGACTCTCTTCTATTAATTCAATCTGTACATGGGTGTTCTGCACAAGTTCTCTGCTCTGCTCTTCTTTTTGCTCCTATTCTCAATAATTCTGAATAATACAATAATACAAAGGAGGGTGCCTATATTCCGTTTGCCCTCTCGAAATCTGAAGCTATCAAGTCTACAATAAATTCCTATCTAACAACATTAAAACTATTAAATGCCTTCTTATCTATAATACAATACAAGTGTGCTTCATTACATCAGCTCTTTAATGCTTGGTGCAACCACATCAAGGTGTTTCAAAATTTGGTGCGGGCGCTGTCCAGCTGTTTTTCCTACTCCACGCGTTGGCTCGCTTGGTGAGTTGTGGATGCTCTTGCATCAATGAGATCCCCTTGTTCCTGGGACAAGGGACCCCCCTCCGCCCAACGATTTGACTGGACTGGTAAAGTCTACGAAGGTATACATACCCTACCCCCCTCTGGATTTGAACCTGTGACCTCTTAAGAGGAAACACATGTTCTTAACCATAGAAAAGTAGAGAATGAAAGAAATTAATTATAGGTATTAATAAGAAATCAAAGTTAGGTAGGAAAATTAATAATAGATATTAATAAAGTATTAAATTATAATAATAGGGTATTAATTAAATGTGGAAAGGAAATAAATGAAGAACCATGAAGATTAGGTATTTAGTTATATGGTAAAATGAAAGAAACTATTAAGTTATGATAATAAGGTGCAGGTTATACCCTTTCTAGAGCGGGCAGGCAAGATGCGGCCTGCAGTGGTTTTCGGTCAGCGTCGGTGGTGGATCTTGGAGGCGGTGCTGCAGGCAGTCGGGTGGAGCTCAATGTTTTTGGGCGTGCGAACCGGTCTGCAGACTGCGGCCGGATCTTTGCTGGGATTTCGACTGAAGGCCTGTAGGGCGTATCTATCTGTGATCTAGATGAGGATTCGGGGGGTATTGAATGGTGGGTTCTTGCTCGATGGTAGTGGAGGATCGGTTGGCTGCAGTGATGGCACCCGCGTGGAGCACCATTGTGGGCGCGAGGGGACTATTTGTTGGCGATGTTGGATTTTTCCTACTACTGTTGTTTGGGGCCGTGAGGGTCTGAGGAGCTTGCCCGGTGCTTTTTTTCCCGAAGCTTTTTCCTGTGTCGTATTCTGTTTCCTTCCTGAGGATTTGGACCAGAGCTTTGAGGTCCTTTTTGAGGGCGTGTAGTGGTTTGGTCTATACTTTGAGGTCCTGCTATGGCGTGCGGTGTTGATCATACACTTCGAGGTCCTATTGAGGGTGTGCAGCTGCTGGTTTTAGCTTCTTTATCTTGTTTTTGATGGGTTTTTTCTGCCTTGTTCTTTGTTTCACTCGTATTCAACCTGCGTGTTGTGCTGGATTGTGTTGCTTTGTTTGTTTCTAAGCATGGGTGTTCGAGTAGTACTGTTATGGTATTAGGTTGTGGTTGACTTTTGTAAACGAATTTATACTCTATATAAATTTGAGATAATTTTTTCTTGGAAAAAAAAAGTTATGATAATAAGGTATTAAATTAAAAGTAGAGAATGAAAAAAATTAATAATATAAATTAATAAGGTATTAAATTATATTGAATAAAGGTGGAAAGGAAGTTGTTAGTGAAGTTAAGGAAAATTTAAATGGAATAAATTCAAACTAATATTTTTTTAATATTTTAATATATTTTAGAATATATTAATATTATAAAATATATCAATATATATTAAAATATTTCATTTTTTTTAAATATATTAAAAAAACAATTATATATCAAACTAAGTAATTATGATATAAGTATGAAATTATTGAGTAAAGAGGTGATTTGTTATAGAAATTGTATACATTAATATTTAAAATAGTGGCAGGCTAAACATTTTATGAAATGTCTATTTTTTCAGGGGATATTTACTAGAAATCTGGCGAGAAATTGGCGAGAAATTGTTAGATTCATAGATTGGGATATTTACTAGAAATTCGGCTAGAAATTGTTAGATTCGTAGATTTGAGTGATTATTTCTGTATAATTATATTCTAATGTTATATTAAATTATTATTATTTTAGAAAGCTGAAATAAGAATATAAATATTAAATATCTTAAAAAATTATTCTACTCTGTATAGACCACTTGCTGCAACATTCAATGTTACCTAACAGATTACATAAAATATTGTTGATAACAACATATTAATAAAAAAGTCAAATCAAAATTTAAGGAGAAAATGTGGTCTGATAAAGAGTTAGAGGAAACAATAAAATTAAGGTATTATAAGGATGTAATCAACCCTAATCTAGAAGATCAAAATTATCTATCTGTTTTGCCAAGTGTAAAGAAAAAAATAAGCATTGTTAATATAAGAACAAATTCTCACAAGCTCCATAGTGAAACTGGGAGTTGGTCAATTCCTAAAACACCATGGGATGAAAGAGTGTGTCATATTTGTGACACTAAGAAGGTTGAAGATGAAAATCACTTTCTCTTAGATTGTCCATCCTATACCTAGATTAGATATCATTTTCAAATATTTTTCACACTACCAACCTTCCTATCCTCTTAACTCAACAAAAATATGGTTATCTTGGATAGCTTCTCTTAGTTCTTTTCGAGCAAAGAAACAAAATTATGAAGAATCACTAGTAATCACTTACCCTCTTAAGGTTTGATAAACCAATTCCATCATCATCATCATCATCATCATCATCATCATCATCATCATCATCATCATCATCATCATCATCATCATCATCATCATCATCATCATCATCATCATCATCATCATCATCATCATCATCATCATCATCATCATCATCATCAT